>PVHX01028545.1:0-17958 GCA_004024805.1 Geosciurus inauris | reverse complement strand
TTTTTTTTTTTTTTCTTTTTTTTTTTTTTTTTTTTTTTTTTTTTTTTTTTTTTTTTTGGTACCAGGGATTGAACTCAGGGGTACTCAACCACTGAGCCACATCCCCAGCCCTATTTTGTGTTTTATTTAGAGACAGGGTCTGACCAGAGTTTCTTTATGACTATTGAAGAGATTATTAATTAGGCAAGTGAGGCTCTCTTCTTATCTCTAAGATTCTGTTATATTAATATCTAATCCGTCCATAAGTATTTGTTTGACATTACTTATACCACCCATGTGGTAGGCCTCATTGGCAATACCAAGGAACAGAAGGTGTGATCTCTGTCTCTGAAAAATCTATAGCCTACTTGAATGTTTTAGAACAAATACAAGGAAATGCATGATTAAATGTCCAGGATTGTTAGAAATAAGCCCTAAACAGGGTTTTAAAGGAGTGGAGTTTACTGTGACTTTTTTTGGAGTGATCAAAACCATTTTGAAAAAAAGGATGGGACTTGAGTTTATCCATTAAAATCAGGTATTGGTTTGATGGGTATTAAATCATGGGAAAGATTGAATGAATTAGTTTGGGAAGTTGGGGGAACTCAATGAGATATTATCACTGTATTACCACAATCATGTGTAAACAACCAGTGTGGTGGCAAAGAAGAAGAGAAGAGGAACAGTCCTGGTCCCTTCTCCTCAAAGACCTCCTCCACTCCATACTGTGGAAGGACTGGCAGGAAATTAAAAGGTAGGATTTCAAAAAGAAGAACCCAAGTTAGTTTTCCCTCTACTTCACTGTCTCGGCCATTGTCTCCTCTATGGCTGTGTCTTTTGCCACGTAGGTCTACTGTGGGCTCCAACTTTCATACCGGTGACTCCATCCTTTGTGCAATAACAATCCTAATGTCTTTCTTTGCCCCAACCCCACTCCTGCCTCAGGTTGATAGAATTTTCTTAGTGGTGCTAATCTCTGAGTGGTCTTACTGCTCCTTATATAGATTTTTAGCTTCATCACTCGTGATACCAATTTAACGTGTTTAATTTTAAATACAGTATTTGGTTGGTTTATGTAGAGGGTAATGGGTAGAAAACTTCCTGTGAAAACTTGCGATTTGATTGTATACAGGAATTAAAGAGGAGAACTAGTAAAATACGACTCCAATCTCTTTATAATCAGTCATTTTCAGTGATAGAAAACCAACTCGGAACAGTAAGAAATTAAGACTCCTATAGGCTTTTCACCAAGCAGCTAGCAAGTCTTGGGCAAGTTTAAGATTGTATCAGACCAATACTTGAAGCTGATTGCTTTGTTTGGAATATCCTAATCCATGCTTCTCTGAATGGTTTAAACAATATAGCAAAATACCTGGTTTTCCAAGATTAACACAAACAAAACCAAAAGGGCAGGGATGAAGAGAAATAGTGTAAGACACAAGGACAATGAGAAGAAAGTTGGCAGTGCTGAAAAGAATTATTGCTAGACCAGGGTTGCCAAATCATGGCCAGCAGGCCAAATCTACTGGCTGACTGATCTTATTAATAAAGTTTAGTGGAGACACAGCCGCACTATTTGTGTATGCACAGTTTATGGCTACTTTTGAGCTATGCGATAAGAAAGTTGAATTCTTGTGAAGAGACCATCTGTCTCTCAAAGCCCAAGTTATGTATCATTTTACCCTTTACAAAAGTTGGCCGATCCCTATTTAGTAGGGACTCCAATCCCCATTTCTCAAAGGGTTTTATGACATCAATCATAAAACAGCCATCTTCATTTCTGAGATTGTCCCCATGATCACAGTCTCCCCTCTGGATAATAGCAAAAGCCACCTTACAGACACTCTTCTATATAGCCCCATGAATAACCTACCAGAGCAATCTTTTTAAAACATCAATCTGGTTACTTCATCGCTCAACACTCCCCATCAGCTCCTGCCACACTTAGGATAGAATTCTAACACTTTTGCATGAGCTTGAGGCCCTTACCTACACCATCTCCTATGTCTCCCTGCTGTAACTACTCAGGCCTGATTAAGGTGCTTCTAACAGGTCAAATTTGTTCTTCTCTGAGGGCTTTCATAATTGTTACACTGCTTTAAAAAAAAAATTCCTTATTTAGATCTTCACAGCTGGCCATTTCCTGATGCTCAGAACTCAGCACAGATGTCACCCACGCCGAGAAGTCATCCATGCTAATCCCAGCTTTAGTACTGTCCTCTGGAATAATCCTTGCTCTTTAGCACTGCCCTCTCTTTTCACTCTGCATCAAAGTACCCTGATATATTTTCTTCATAGCACCCACAGCCCTCTGAAATTACCTTGTTTCTTTTTGTATTCACTATTTTCCACCTTACAATGCAAATATCACCAAAGCAAGGACCTTGTCTCTCGGATTTATGGCTACACTCCCAAGGTCTAGACTCATTCCTTGCCCTTCAGTTGTCCTTATGGATTTATTGAGTAAATACATCAATGAATTGTGTAAGTATTCATTTATTTGTATTTTGCCTCAACCAAACTTCAAGTTCTTAGAGGCCAAGGATCCTGCAATTGTGATACACTTTGCACACAATATCATACCTGAAATCTAATTAATGTATTCAATAAATACCTATCAAGCAAATAATTGTCTCTTCAGGAAGTTATTGAATGAATAAAGACAATGAAAATTTATATAATCATGAAAAACTGGTGTTTTGAGCTAGAAACAGGCAAGCTACAATTGAATTAGTCTAATCATGAAGGTATTCTTATGAGATTACAGATAATGATAGTACTGAGTTTTACACATTTCAAAATAGTTCAGATAATGATCATGGTTCCAATTTACCTTATGGGCCAATTATCTTTTGTCTTCCAACTACAACAAACATCAGCAAATATCTCTCATTTTTTTGTGCTGGTATGTACTCACCAGGGTAAAACTTACAGAGCTGTCATCTGCATGAGTGGCACCTTTCAGATCAAGTCATGGACTTAGATATCTCACAGTATTATGATGAATTAAAATGTAAAAATTAAGTCAATATCCTCCAAGACTTTTTTTTTTGATAACACTAATCACATGTTTTTGTTAGTTCAGCTTTGTCTCAAGATAAATGAAGAATAGATAGATGAATGTCATAGTCTTTTCCTTTCTAAGGAAATTTACACCCTGAGTAAAGAAAGAAATCCATCTTTGCAGGTGCAAATTCACTCAAAATCAGCTATCCAAAATCAAAGTTTTTATAGGTGTAGATGCTCTATTTCAAGTTCAATTTACAGCTATTGAAACTAACCACAAATGGAGGCCAAATGGATCCTGGTTCTATAAGAAATGGAACCTTTGAAAGAGCTGATTGCACACTGCCCCCATACACATGTCCAGATCTGGTGCAGTTTTGTGCCAGCACTTGGAGTTAGGCAGTGAGCAAATGTGTCACTTGGGGAGGCAGCTGTCAGGCCTGGCAGGGCACAGTCACGTTGCAGGTCACAGCACTCCAGCGTCTGCTCCCCAGCTTTGCAGATCCAGGAAAGGGAATGTGTCAGTGTACTTGTAGTTGATTAATCCCTGGGAATTTACAAGAGACTCGTGTAAAAAGCAGAATGCCAATTTAGCAATTTACACTAAGAAATTTAACTGCCATGTGGTCCAGAATGTTTATGTCAGCAGGAGAATGCAGCCCTGTAATGACACAAGGAGGTAAATCATGAGCAGAAGTTTGCTGGGTGAGCACAGACGGAACAGAAGGAGGAAGCTGAATGACCTTAAACACCAGCATCATTTAGGCCTGGAGCATCCATCTACATATTGAGATTTACTTGCCAATAATGCAGGACACTTGAATTTGCTGGTCAGCGCTGGAAACACACAATTCTTGCTCAACTGGACTTCCTTTTTCTAGATTTTTTTTTTCCAAACACCCACACATTCTCTTTTCACATATATTAATGTCATTAAATAGAACACATCTGTCTTTATATTCAATAGGATCGCATTATAAATAGCAAGGAGCTAGTATTTATTGAGTGGTAAAAAGGACTAGATAAATGCTAACAATGCTGTAGTCAATTCTGTTACAATGTTCGTTTTGAAAACATAAACTTGTTCCAAAATGATTGATACATTAAGCAACAATTTGAACATCATGCAAATTTCATTTGCTTATATGCAAGTTTTTTTCTGCAAGAAATATTAGGCAAATACAGAAAACTGCATCCAGCCGAAACTAACTGCTAAAGAAATACAGGAAGTGCACCATGCCTATACTTCAAACACCTACCTGCTGCCCTCACGTTTGGTTTGAGTCACATTCGTCCATATCCAACGTTAGAACATTTTGGCTAATGTAAGATAACTTTCCTGCTACCATTCCACAATAATGCAGAAGCTGCAACCCTCTAACACCCAGCTCCACAAGCTGACTCCAGTCATATTTACCATGGGTTTATGTGTTTCTTAATCACTCACGTCTGTGAAACAGCACTACCATTTTCATGAGGGTCCTATCTCCCCCTTTTTAAAAATGTGATCACTAATGTGATCACTGATCGTGCTTCTAAACCCTATTTTTCTCATAAATCTGTGGTTTTTATTGTGTGATTTTGCATAGCACAGTGATGTTTAGAAAGGCATGTGTTATGCTATAGCATAAATGACTATACCTCTTTATCTTACTCAATTCTTATAAAAACTACTCTTTTTTTCATATATAAATTCAAGAAGATGAGTAATTTACCCAAGAAGAAACACCTGTAAAGTAGTTAAGCAAAGACTCAAGCCATCTGTTGGGACATCCTATGAAAGCCTAGGGTGCCTGACTGATGCAGAAGCCAGCTTGTCTTTGAAGATGGTTTTCACTGTGAGCTAACAATAGCTATCATGCACTCAGAGGCATTAAAATGTGGGAGCCTCCCTGCCAGCGTTCAGATCCTGACTGTCATTTATGACCTGTGTGACAATGGTGAGCTACTAATGTGGCTTATTATTACAAAAGGGCCCCAAGAATCTCTTTCCTTGCACCCTTGGCTTTTGTAATGGGATTTACCTAGAGATAGGTACTAATCCCTGACCCCCTGAATCTGGCCTGGACTTGTGACTTGCTCTGATGAACAAAATAAGACAGAAGTGACATTGTACCATACCCAAATTTAGGCCTTGAACAGAAGTTTGTGTACAAACAGAAGTTGTGTAGCCTTTCCAGCCTTAGAAACCTCCCAGTGTCACTTTGTCACAGTCTGTTCATCAAGGCAGTCACAAAGTCCTGCCGAAGTTCAAAGGGAAACAACTTAATACTCCCTGTCTTGATGGGAGATATGTCAGATCATTTGCAGATGTGTTTTAAAAACACTATGATCTTTTCACATACATCCATAATCACATCATACTCAGACCAAGAATAAGGTTAGTAAGAATTTTAAACATGAATAAACTTTGCCACAGGGAAATTAAATAATGAGCTAAAAGGTCACAAAAGTGGTAATCTTCAGAGCCTTCATCACCCAGGATGTGCCGAGCCAAAAGTCTATAATTTTAGCTGGTATGTGATACTACTAATCCCATCCATCACAGGTAGGTTTACTCCATCACATTAGAGGGCATAGTAACCTCAGAGTCGGGAGATATCCAATTATCACTCCTATACGTGACACTGTACAAGCTCATGTACACATAAACAGCCCTGTTGCTCTGAACCCTTGTCATAAGCCTGTTTAGACTCTGCTGCTATAAAAATTACTTGCTCATTGGAAAGATGATGAAGAATGATGTGAGGAATCGAAACCAAGAATTCTCTCTCCCTTACAACACAGAAGCTCACATACCTCTTAAGTGTATTGTCTGATTCCTCTTGGACTCTCAACCAGGATTGATGCCCTGTAAGTGTGGTATAGGGAAGGATCTGCCAGGGAGTTAGAATTGCAAGACTATTGGCTCACTCCAGATAGGGAGGCATCAGACAGTAGGACAGTGAAGAAATTAGAGGCAAAGGAAATTAAGAGACAGGTCAAAATTTAAAAATTAAAATTAAAAAAATTGTAAAAAGACAGCCTGATCTAGGTAAATTAATCACTCTAATTCCAAAAGAATTTAGGAATTCAAAAATCAAATTTAGCTGGGTGCCGTGGTGTACACCTGTAATCCCAGCGGCTCGGGAGACTGAGCTAAGAGGATTGCAAGTTCTAAGCCAGCCTCAGCAAAAGCAAGACACTAAGCAATTCAGTGAGACCCTGTTTCTAAATAAAATACAAAATAGGGCTGGGGATGTGGCTCAGTGTTGAAGTGCCCCTGAGTTCAATCCCTAGTACCTCTCTCCCCCAAAATCAAGTTTATATGTATTATTACACTTAGCAGCACAAAGGAGGGGGTTTTAATTCAACATCTGTGAATGGAAGAGAAGAAATCTCTGTCTCATGGGCACACAGTCGGGAACCACACAGCTGGCCAATAACTTGGGCATTTAGTCAAAGCCCTGGGCCCTGCCCCCCACACACGTTGGGGTTGGCTTAGCTCACTCTAGTTTTGTCAGATTTGTCTTTTGATCTGTTAGTGCCTAAATTTTCAGAAAAGTTTTTCTTATCTGAAGGAAGTTGTTTTTGAATTTCTTATCAGGAAGTTGTTTCAAATGACTTTCAAGGTACCTTCTCTGCCTGGTATTGTTTAATGTGTCATGGTAAAAATACAGTAGCTTGCATGAAGATGAAGCTCTGATGTCAGCCAGTCAAAATGATTACACTTCAGGTTCTTTAAGGAAGGGTACCAGGTTGGAAATAGATATACAGTACTCCTTAAAAACAGTTCCCATCTGTTTTCTTTAGTTGAGCCTCAGACTAAGACAACAACTTTGGTAAGGTTTCCTTTGAACTATGTACAGTTTAGAACTGTGCTCAGCCTGGGAGGTGAAATCATCCAAAGGGACAATCCATTCATTCTTCCACCCAACTGTCACAGCCTTAATAGAAAGACTGCCTGATGAAACTACAGCATGGTTGCTATTGAACATTGTGTTGAAATTTTGTTTCTTGATTTGTTATTTTGCTTCAATTTATTGGCTTCATAATCCTTCTTATCCTGTTCTTCTCCTCCTCCTCTTCCTCTTCCTCTCCTCCCTCTTCTCTTGGAGGGGTTCTGGGCTCATAGGGATCGGTTTACTAAGTCTCATTTAACACTACCATTTAGTAAGTGTCATGGTTTGGATCTGAAATGTTCCCCAAATGTTCTTGTTTTGAAGGCTTTGTCCCTAATTTGGCAATATTCAAAGATGAGACTCTTGGCTAGTAAAAGGGCTCTGACCTCATCAATGGATTATTAACCCATTAATGTGTTAATAATTTGATTGTATTATTGAAAGGTGATGGAGCCTGTAGGAGGAGAGGCCTAGTTGGAGGAAGTAGGTTACTCGGAGCATATCCTGAAAGGTGCCCAGCCTTCCTCTGGCCCCCATTCTCTTTTGCTCTCTACTTCTCAGCCACCATAAGCTGAGCAAATTTACTCTGCAATGTCCTTCTCCCATGAGTTTTGTCCTCCCTCAGGCCCAAAGCAATGGAGTCAACTGATTATGGACTGAATGCAAGAGCCAAAATCAAACTTTTTTCTTTTACAGTAATCTTTATCAGTATTTTGTTCACAGTGATGTAAAGCTGACTCAAAATTCCTCAAGAGCTCATGTGTTGAAGGTTTGGTTCCTAGCCAATGACACTATTGAAAAGTAGTGAAAACTTTGGGAGGTGGCACCTATCTGGAGGAGATGACTCACTGGGGGTATTACTTTGAAGAGTATATTTTGTCCCCAGGTCCTTTCTCCCTCCCTCTTTGCTTCCCAGCTACAATGAGGTGAGCAGCTTTGCTCTACCACATGTTCCCCGCCATGATGTTCTGCCTCACCACAGACCCAGAAACAATATAGCCAATTGATCAAGGACTGAAACTTCTGAAACCATGAGCCAAAATAAATATTTATTTCTTATAATTGATTATCTCAGGTATTTTGTCATAGAAATTGAAAGGTGACTATTGCAGGAAAAAAAAACAATTAAGAGCAGTTAATCAGTTGTTGAAAACAAGGAAAATCACAGAACTGTGTATGGGATATAATATCTTAATAGAGTCACAAAATCTTTACGTAAAATCAGATTCTTCTCAATATTTGGTAATCTTAGATTGATTTCTATAAAACTGAAGCAATAGGATCTACCTCACAGAGAATTAAGTGAAATAATATGTAAAAAGGACTTTAACACAGAATCTTGCATGTAGTAAGCCTTCAAAAATGTTACTTACAGCCAGGCACAGTGGCTCACACCTGTAATCCCAGCACTTTGGGAGGCTGAGACAGGAGAATTGCGAGTTCAAAGCCAGCCTCAGCAATGGCAAGGTGCTAAGTAACTCAGTGAGACCCTGTCTCTACATAAAACACAAAATAGGGCTGGGGATGTGGCTCCGTGGTTGAGTACTTCTGAGTTCAATCCTCAGTACAAAAAAAAAAAAAAAGTTACAATGATTATTTCTGTATCATCATCAAAGGGAGAGCATTTCAGCAGAAATACATGGCATAGTCACAAAGAATAATATGGAAGTCATAAAGTCTACAAATATACAAAACTGTGTTTCCTTCTTGAGAAATAGCCCATCCTTTTATGTCAGGTGGAGAGAGCAAAGGTTTCTATAAGTTTGTTATACATGTGCGTGTGTTGCTGACATCTTATCTTTTTCAAGTTCTATTTTGCATTATCTACAAAGAAAATAACAATTAGAATGGGCATCTTCAAATAACTCATACAGATCACACAACAGCAGTCTGCCACAAAGTTAAAGATGATAGCACAACTTTACTACTACTGCATTAGGTAGGAGACAGTCCTTTGCATGGAGAGGCCTACAGCAAGCATTTGTGTGTGGGATGGGTGGTGGGGGTATTAGAGAGAAAAGGGTTTTTTTTGTTGTTTTTTTGTTTTATTCCTAGGGAACTCTAAGGGGTAGGGAAAGATACACATTTAAGTCGAATTGTCCCAAACCCAACACGAAGGAAAAGCAAGTCTTACAGAAACTCTTTCCTAGTGTTTCAACAAGATGGCAAAAATCATGCAAATTACTGTGACTATTTGAAAGGTGGCAAGGGACACTGTCCATCCACTACTCCAGGGTTTGGTGCAGGTGCAAGATCTCAGTTCCTGGATTTGTCCACCTCTCATAGCACAACTTCAAATATTATTATGCCAACAGATTCTCAATCATGTTTTCTTATTCTTACCCCAAACTCATTCAAGGAAGGAGAGAGATGGGTAAGAGGAATGGATAGGGGGAAAGGAAATAAATCTGTGCTCCCTTTTTCAGACTGAACAACTTACTAGGAACTACTCTATGGAATATTGCATTCATTTGGCTCAAGAAAATCAGGTCACAAAGACGACAGGTATAGGAAGAAATTTATCATAAAAAAGAGCAATGTCAGTATAAATAAGGCTGAGATAAAAACCCCTTTTCCATTCTTTTTCCTGAAAAAAAGAAGGAGAATCTAAATTCTGAAGTCCAGAGGATGCTCCCCTGATTCTGAGATAAAAGAGTATAGCAATATCTCCTTGGGAGGAAAAATAAACTTCTAATACATGGGACCCTGTTGAGAGTTAAGGTTCCCAAGTTTGGGTATGGGGTCAGTGACTAATAAAATTAACAATTCACCAGGTGTGGTGGCACATGTCTATAATCGTAGCAACTCAGGAGGCTGAGGCACGAGGGTCACAAGTTGGAGGCCAGCCTGGGCAACTTAATGAGAAACTGTATCAAAACAAAAAATAAAATTAAAAGGACTGGAGTTGTAGCTCAGTGGTGAAATTCCTGTTGATTCAAGCCCCATGAGAGCAGAATTAATTAATTTAATTTAATAATCACTTAATATTACAGAATAAGTCACTCTCGGTTCTTGCACTATTCACACACATTCATTTTAGTGTCACTAAATGTCATTTGATACAGGTGGAAGGCAATGGATATTCACTATTCTGCAACCAGGTATAAATATGGCCTTTCCCTATCTTTTTCAAGGCTAGATGTGGCCTCATGACTTGCTTTTCTCAATATATTGTAAGGAGAATTAATATATGTCACATTCTGATTTAAACTTTAAGAATCAGACTGTGATTTACTACATCTTTCCTCCTGGTGATTATAGAAATAGGCATCAAGATGGAGACTTATCATCCTGAGTCTCTAAGTAGTTGTAATGAGCAAGACACATCTGTTGACTGGAGAAGGATATATAATGTGAATGACAAATAAATATTTATTAGGTTGGGCCATAAAACTTGAATGATGTATTTTTTAAATCACATTATGTTTTTGGTTTAACATACCCTAACTATTATGATTTAGATATGAGTTACCCCCCAAAACTTCATGTGTGAGAAAATGCGAGGTTTAGAGGTGAAATAATTGGATTCTGAGAGCCTTAACCCAATCAGTGGATTAATCCCATGACAGGAATTAACCAGGTGGTAACTGAAGGCAAGTAGGGTGTGGCTGGAGGATGTGGGCAATGGGGTGTGCCTTTGGAGAGTGGAGTCTCTCTCTGCTTCCTGGTGCCATGTACTGAAACACTTTCCTCCACCACACTCTTCCACCATGATGTGATGCCTTGCCTGGGGTCCAGAGCAATGGAGTTGGCCATCCATGGACTGAGACTTTTGAAACTGTGAGCCTCAAAATAAACTTTTCCTCCTTTAATTGTTCTTGTCAGATCTTTTGGTCACAGTACCAAAAACACGGTGACTAAAACACTAACTTAACTCAAGAACTGGTACTGAAAGTGAGGGGGTCACTGACAAAGCTCTAAAACATGGAAGGAGACTCATTGTAAAAAGATTTCCACCAGCCTGGGTTCTGAATAATCAAGATGACAGAATACACAGCATGAGAAAAAAGAACTCATTGTTTTTAGGTGAAACTGCTAAGTTTCTGGGGTTGCTGGCTAACATAGCATGGCCTCGACTATCTTGATCAATATGCTATGCTTTGAAATGTTAAGAGAACTGTGCCCATTCTTGGGGTAAATTAATATGATTTTTCACATTAGTGGTCTATAGGTGTGTAACAAACCACTTTCTTAGCAGGATGGGCCACACAGGAGCCCTCTAGAATGCTGGAAATGTTCTATAACTTGATCAGGGGGATAGTTACATAAGTGTATATGTATCTGCAAAAAGTACATGTATAAGAGTGCATCAAAAACCCTTTAGATTTACTGTGTATATGTTATTCCTCAATTAAAAAGAAAGAAAAAATCTAAAATTAAATCTATAGGAGATCTCAGCATGGAAGGAATCCAAGATGAGAGAGAGAAAGGAAGTAAAGGCAGGCTTGTTCTAAAAAATCATTCAGATCCCTAGAAAAAAAATGTGATTAAGGATATTTATTTACAATGTAAGGATATAATATCTTCATATTTTGGTGCAGGCAAAGATTTCATAAATCAAACACAAAAGGGGCTAACCAGAAAGGAAGGGTTAAATTGAGCTGAGTAACAAATACTTCTGTTCATTAAATACACAAAACTGAGAGAATGTATTTTCTGTATATATACTCACATATGATTCACATCTAGGAAGTATAAATAGCTACATGAAGCAATACTCAAAACAGGCATATGCAATATGAAAAATTAGCAAAGACTTTACCTGAGAGGATATCTAAATATCCAGTAAACATTTAAAATACTCAATTTCATAGTCATAAAGGAAGTGCAAATTAAACCATAATGAACATTATTATTCCCTCACCAGAATGACTCAAATGGAAAAAGATAGAAACAAAATGTTGGCAAGGAAGTAGAACAACTAAAACTCATGTGTGGCTAGTGGTGTCAATAGGTAAAACCATCTGGAAAACTGGTAGTAACACAATTCTATTAAACCTACTAAAAATGTATTAAATCCGAATGTATGCAGACTCTATGACACTTGTAATTTCCTTCTTAGATGGGAATACTCAACCGAAATGTGTATTTGCTTTAAGACAGACATATAGGGATTCAAAGCATCATTCCTTATATCAGTAAAAGACAACCCAAATGGATCCTCAGTAGTCATCACTAAAATGGTAACTAAATGGATAATATTCAAACAATGACATGCTATATGCTGTATGCTGTTTAGCAATGAAAAGGAACAAACTATTGCTATACGAAACAACGAGGTCAGCATGGTAGCATTCGCCTGTAATTCTGGTGACTCAGGAGGATCAAGAGTTAAGAGACCAGCACCTGGGCCGGTAAAACACACCAGGGCCGGTATAGAGTGGAATAGCATGCTGGGGTTCCCAATTCACCAACGTGAGGCTTCACCCAAACTGCCTCCATCTTGGGACACTGCACACACCAACATAGCCCTTCCCACGTGGTAATCTAGACCATGGACAATGGACAGGAACAGCTGCACAATGCAGCACTGTGTGCCACCACTGAGCAGGACACCCAACGCCAGGCGCACACAGCCTATCCTTTCAGCCCCACTTCTGAAAGCGGTTGCCTCCAGCTTAAGGCATCTCCACCGCCATATGAGGTTACCTCTGCTGTCACCTCCTCCATCTTTAGTTGGGGCAGCTTCCATTTAAAGACATCAACCAGGCCCAGAAGCCCAATATCAAGGTACTTACAGGCTTGACGCTACTGTTGATGTTATTGCTGACACCAACTAGGGACAGGGCCACTTCAATCAAGGGACAACAACCAAGACTTGGAAGACCATCACCAAGGTTTGTGTGGAACTGGTTGCACCAGAGATATCCCTACTAAGTGTGCTAACAGACATTATCCTGTTTCAGAGGTAACAGGGAGGCTTGTATGGGGTCGCCTCTCTCTCTCTTTTTTTTTTCTTGCTAACAGCTAACTTCTTTTGATTCCCATTTCACTCATCCTATAATCTAATACCTCTATAGTCTCACATCCTACATCATAAACATCACATCCTAACCCTCTCCAGAGCATTCTCTCTCTGTCCATCATTAGAAACTGTAAAACCTTATGCTAACCTACTAGATACATGATAGAAGATAACCAAACTCATCATTTCTGTTTATACTGACAAAACTGTGCATGTCTAAATAGGAGCTAATTGATTTATGGCTGCATATTGGTTGCATTGGGTGCTATAAACATTGATCTCCCACTTAAAGGTGAGGTATTGGTAATCTGCAGGGACACTTCAAGCTTACAGGATAGAAACTGAAATACCTCAGATCCTCACTGCAAGAGAGGAAGACACATAGACAACATGAAAAAACAAGGGAGAAAAGTGCCCCAGACTAACCAAGATACTACAATAATAGAATCTATTGACAGCACAGTAGACGAAATGTCAGAGAAGGAGTTCAGGGTGAACATAATTAAATAGATCTGCAAATTAAAGAATGACCTAAGTGAACAAATACAGGCAAAAATTGATCACTCAAACAAAGAGATAAGAGGGCAAATACAGATAACCATTTATCACAACAACAAAGAGATAAGAGAGCAAATAAAGGTAACAAGAGATTACTTCAAGAAAGAGGTAGAGATTCTGAAAAAAAAAAAAAACAAAAAAAACCAAAAACAGAAATCCTTGAAATGAAGGAAACAATAAACCAAATAAAAAACACAATAGAAAGCATCACCAACAGACTAGATCTCTTGGAAGACAGAACCTTGGATAATGAAGACAAAATATACAATCTCAAAAATAAAGTTGACCACACAGTAAAGATAGTAAGAAACCATGAACAGAACATTGGAGAATTATGTGAGAACATCAAAAAACCAAATTTAAGATTTTTCAGGATAGAGGAAGGCACAGTGTTTCAAACCAAAGGAATGCACAATCTCTTCCATGAAATAATATCAGAAAATTTCCCAAACATTAAGAATGAATTGGGAAACCAAATACAAGAGACTTACAAGACAGCAAATGTACAAAACTACAACATATCTACACCAAGGCACATTATAATGAAAATGCCTAGCATATAGAATAGGATAGGATTTTAAAGGCCACAAGAGAGAGGAATTAGATTACTTATAGGGGGAGACCAATTCAGATCTCAGCAGATTTTTCAACCCAGACCCTCAAAGCCAGGAGATCCTGGAACAACATATATCAAGCTCTGAAAGAAAATGGATGCCAACCAAGAATCTTATACCCAGCAAAATTAAACTTCAGATTTGATGATGAAATAAAAACCTTCCATGATGAACAAAAGTGAAAAGAATTTACAGTGAGAGGCTGAGATAGGAGAATTGTGAGTTCAAAGCCAGACTAAGCAACAGCAAGGCACTAAGCAACACAGTGAGACTGTATCTCTAAATAAAAAAGGGTTGGGGATGTAGCACAGTTGTGGAGTGCCCCTGAGTTCAATCCCCAGTGCCAAAAAATAAAGAATTTACCGTGAGAAAGCCTATATTACAGAATATTCTCAGCAAAATATTACATGAGGAGGAAATGAATAACAACAATGAAAATCTGCAAAGGGAAGAACTACTAAAGACAAGGCCAATCAAAGGAGAAACCAAGTCAAATTAAAAAACAAAAATAAATCAAAATGACTGGGAATACAAATCATATTTCAATAATAACCCTGAATTTGAATGGCCTAAACTCACCAATTAAAAGACATAGACGGACAGATTGGATTTAAAACAAAAAAAAGACCCAACAATATGCTGCCTTCAAGAGACTCAGTTCACAGGAAAAGACATCTATAGACTGAAGGTGAATGTATGGGAAAAAACGTATCACTCACATGGACCATGTAAACAAGCAAGGGTTTCCATCCTCATATCAGATAAAGTGGACTTCAAACCAAAGTAAGTGAAAAGGAACAAAGAAGTTCTTTTCATACTACTCAAGGGAATCATACATCACCAACACATAACAGTCATAAATATCTATGCCCCAAACAGTAGGCATCTATGTATATCAAACAAATCTCTCAACTTCAAGAATCAAATAGACCACAACACAATAATACTGGGTGACTTTAACACACCTCTCTCACCACTGGATAGATTAACCAAACAAAAACTAAACACAGAACTCAATAAAATAATCAATAATTTAGACTTAACAAACATATACAGAATATTTAATCTATCAATGAGAAAATACATTTTTTTCTCTGCAGCACAGGGATCCTTCTCCAAAATAGACCATAGGTTATGTCACAAACCTGTTAGCAAATGTTAGCAAATACAAAAAAATAGAGATACTACCCTGCATTCTACCTGACCATAATGGAATAAAATTAGAAATCAAGGGTAAAATAAAAAATAGAAGTTACTCCAACAACTAGAGACTAAACAATTCACTATTGAATGATGCATGGATAACAGAAGACATCAGAGAGGAGATAAAAAAAAATACTTAGAGGTAAATGAGAACTCTAATACAACATATCAAAATCTTGGGAACACTATGAAGGTAATACTAAGAGGAAAGTTCATTGCATTAAGCTCATACATTAAAAGAAAAGTCAACAAATAAATGACCTGATACTACATCTCAAAGCCCTAGAAAAAGAATAACAAATCATCTCTAAAAGTAGAAGACAGGAAATAATTAAAATCAGGGTGAAAATCAATGTAATTGAAACAAAATAAACAATTCAAAAAATTGACAAAACAAAAAACTGGTTCTTTAAAAAAATAAATAAAATTGACAAACCCTTAGCACCCCTAATGAAAAGAAGGAGAGAGAAAACTCAAATTATTAAAATTCGAGATTAAAAAGGAAATATCATGACAAACACTAAATACAGAAGACAATTAGATACTATTTTGAAAATTTATACTCTAGTAAAATAAAAAACCTCAAGGACACTGACAAATTTCTAGAGACAAATGAGCTATCAAAGCTGAACCAAGAGGACATATACAATTTAAACAGATCAATTTCAAGCAAGGAAATACAAGATGGCATCAAAAGCCTATCAACCAAGAAAAGCCCAGGACCAGATGGATTCACTGCTGATTTCTACAAAACCTGTAAGGAGGAATTAATACCAATACTCCTCAAATTATTCCATGAAATAGAAAAGGAGAGAACCCTTCCAAACTCATTCTATGAGGCTAGTATCATACTGATATCAAAACCAGGCAGAGACATATTAAGGAAAGAAAATTTCAGACAAATATCCCTGATGTATATAGATATAAAAATTCTCTATAAAATCTTGGCAAATCACATACAAAAAATTTTTAAAAATAGTGCACCATGATCAAGTGGGGATGCAAGGTTGGTTCAACATATGGAAATCAATAAATGTAATTCATCACATCAAGAGACTTAAAGACAAGGAACACATGATTATATCAATTGATCCAGAGAAAGTGCGTGACAAAATACCTCACCTTTTCATGTTCAAAACATTAGAAAAACTAGGGATATTAGAAACATATCTCAACATTGTAAAAGCTATCTATGCTAAGCCCAAGGCCAGCATCATTCTAAAGGGAGAAAAATTGGAAGCATTCCATCTAAAAACTAGAAGAAGACAGAGATGCCCTCTTTCACCACTTCTATTCAAAATAGTTCTTGTAACTCTAGTCAGAGTAATTAGATGAAAGAAATTAAAGGGATATGAATAGGAAGAGAAGAACTAAGACTATCATTATTTGCTGATGACATGATTCTATACTTGGAGGATCCAAAAAATTCCACCAGGAGACTTCTAGAACTAATAAATGAATTCAGCAAAGAAGCAGGATATAAAATCAATACTCAGCGGCTGGGGCTGTAGCTCAGTGGTAGAGTGCTTGCCTAGCATGCGTGAGGCACTGGGTTTGATCCTCAGCACCACATATCAATAATAAATGAATAAAGATCCATCAACAACTAAAAAAAATTTTTCAAAAATCAATACCCAAAAAACAAATGCATTTCTATGCATCAGTGATGAAACTTCTGAAAGAGAAATTAGGAAAACTATCTCACCTCAAAAAAAAAAAATAAAATAAAATAAAACACTTGGGAATCAATTTAACAAAAGAGGTGAAAGACCTCTATAATGAAAACTACAGAATACTAAAGAAAGAAATTGAAGACCTTAGAAGATGGAAAGATCTCCCATGCTCCTGGATAGGCAGAATTAATATTGTCAAAATGGCCATATACCAATGCTATACAGATTCAATGTGATTCCAATTAAAATCCCAACATCATTCCTTATAGAAATAGAAAAAACAATCATGAAATTCATTTGGAAAAATAAGAGACCCAAAATATCCAAAGCAATCCTTAGCAAGAAGAGTGAAGCAGGAGGCATCACAATACTAGATCTTAAACTGTACTACAAAAAATGTAGTACAAAAAATGGCATGACATTGGCACCAAAATAGACATGTAGACCAACAGTACAGAATGAAGACAGAGAGACAAGCCCACATAAATACAGTTATCTCATACTCGACAAAGGTGCCAAAAACACACATTGGAGAAAAGATAGCCTCTTCAACCAGTGGTGCTGGGAAAACTGGAAATCCATATGCATCAAAATGAAACTAAACCCCTCTCTCTCACCATGCACAAAACTCACGTCAAAGTGGATCAAGGACCTAAGAATTAGACCAGAGACACTACGCCTAATAGAAGAAAAAGTAGGCCCAAATATTCATCGTGTTGGATTAAGCCCTGATTTCCTTACAAAGACTCTTAAAATGCAAGAAATAAAATCAAGAATTAATAAATGGGAGGGATTCAAACTAAAAAGCTTCTTCTCAGTAAAAGAAACAATAAGGTGAAGAAAGAGCCTATATTTTGGCAGTAAATTTTTTGCCACATGCACATCAGATAGAGCACTAATTACCAGGATATATAAAGAACTCAAAAAATGAACACCAAAAATACAAACAACCCAATCAGTAAATGGGCCAAGGAGCTGTACAGACACTTCTCAGAAGAAGAAATACAATCAATCAACAAATATGTGAAAAAATGTCCAACATCTCTAGTAATTAGAGAAATGCAAATCAAAACTTCTCT
>PVHX01028544.1:0-17965 GCA_004024805.1 Geosciurus inauris | reverse complement strand
TACTCCCAAATAAATCTCAAACCCCAAGCAGTCCTTCGGGGTTTTGTGCATCTGGATGCAACTTCATTGGATATACAAATATAAATGTGTGTGTATAGATACACTGTATAGTTAGTATATTTATAGTACATGCTACATACATATATATAGTATATATATATTAAATATAAGAATGTGTCTGAGTGTGTCTGTGTGAATATATATGTGGTTTTTTGTTTGTAATTGTATTTCAGTTACTATTGGACCTCCAAAAAACATCACAGTGACTCCAGGAGAAGGCACCCTTATGATTAGCCTCTCCCCTCCCTTTGATGTTGAAAGCTCCGTGTTCAAGTTTGGTTATTATGTCCATTATGAGGAGAAACCAAGAATCCAACAGGCAAGAATATTTTTCTTCTTTGTTTTGATTTTCTTTCCTTTAGAGTTTCCAATTTAGGAGAAGAAAGAAAACTTTAACATGAGCCGAGAGACCAGGGTCTCCCAGTATTTCTTGGAGTCTGAGCCCTGAACCAGTTTTAATTCTCTTCAGAACTCATATTTCTATACACTGTGCAGAGACTTCAGCCTGCCAGGTGGATCTGAAGGGACCCTCTTTAGTATTCTTTGTTATCCCCCATTCCCACTGTTGGGGGTCCAGATCTTGCTAGTGCGTTATCCATGATGCCTGTGCCATGTCCGAGCTATGGGGGGAGGTTTTAATGGACCTGCTTCCAATTCACACCATTTACATAGTTCAACCTCGAAGACTGCAGTGGTCTTGGAACTCCATTTCAGTTATGGTGGGTCCTCCAAAAAAACATCTGAGGGACATCAGAAGAAGGCTGCCTATCATCAGGCTGCCCTTTGATGTTGACTCCCCCACAGGCACTTTTCATATCCAGGAAAACAGAAAGAATGACAGCGTCTACGAGCTCATGTAAATGGTTTAAACAGTTAGTTGCAGAAAGGTTGTATGTGAGTAGGTCTAAATCTACTAGAAAGCAAAAGAGCATTCCATGGAGCAGTACCAGCAGGTCTGAAAAAGGCTTGGTGCATGTGGAGACCTGCAGGTGCTTAGACCAGCCCACACCCAAGCCACATGAGGGACCAGGGCAGACAGGGAGGTTGGCAAAGGGACATCAGATCACAGGGGCCCTGGATAGTCAGGGTCCAGCCTTTTCCCAATCACATAAATCCTTATGGTCATTTTGACCAGAACAGCATAGGGAATCAACACATGTCATTCTAAGCCTGAAGCAGCTTGGAAACTAAAGAATGTTATTTCCTAGAATATATTGTTTTTATCTGTTGACTAGTGTAAAGTAACCAGATTTGCTTAACCATAAGACACAAGATGTCAATGTTAAAGGGAAAAAATCTACTAGAAATTAGATTGGTTAAATTCCATTTGCTACAGTGGGGCCTCCAAGCCCTCACAGCCTGAAAGCCAGCCACACCTTTCGGCACTCTGCTCGACAATTTTTTTTCTTTTTCCTTCTTTTTTATTTATTTTTATTTTTATTTATTTATTTTTTTTTTGTACCAAGGATTGGACCCAGTGGTGCTTAACTACTGAGCCACATCCCCAGCCTATCTATCCCCAGCCCTTTCTTTTAGAGACAGAGTCTCACTGAGTTGCTTAGGGCCTCACTAAATTGCTGAGGCTGGCTTTGAACTCACACTCCTCACCCTCCCGAGCCACTGGGATTACAGGTGTGTGCCACACTGCCCGGCTGCTCTCCGATTTTCACAAGCAAAATGTGTCCCCTGTAGAGAGTGTGTCCCACAGTGACTCTTAAAACAACATCTTGTTACTCTTTGCTGTGTTCATTGTGAATTTGAGGAAGCTCTGGAAAAACCAGAAGCGGCTCGATGCCACGGGTCTGGGTACTTTACGTGTGTTTGGTGCTCAAACAGGTCAGAGGACCTTTCAACAGCAACTTCATTTCGTTGGATGATCTGAAGCCTTTCAGACTATACTGTTTACAAGTCGAAGCCCGACTGTTTTGGATGACACAAAACATCCACAGACCTGGGCATTTGAGCAACACATCTTGCTACGAAACAACAGCAAATGGTAAGTGCCTCCTTTACAAGCTGGGAGAAGAGTACTTCTCAGTGAGATTGGGGGATGCTTATGAGGCAACCAGTGTTAGGACTGAGGAGACCCAGGGAGAAGGGGTTTGGAGAGAGTACCTGACGGCAAGTATAATGAGATTGTGCTGAGACCCATAGCAGCTAGAGCAGCCAGCCAGCATGACTAGCCTCGTATTGAGAAACCCTTATCCAAAATGCTTGGGATCACAAGTATTTTGGATTCCAAGCTTTGCCATATTTTTAAAACATTTACATATACATAATGAGATATCTTGGGGATAGGACCCATGTCTAAACACGAAATCCATTTGTTTCATTTATACCTTGTACACATAGACTGAAGGTTGTGTGTGTATGTGTATGTGTGTATGTGTGTCTGTCTGTCACTGGGGATTGAATTCAGCACCTCCTACATATTAGATAAGCGCTCTACTATGGAGCTACATGTCTGGTTCAGGATTTGTTTTTTAGTTTTTGGTGGGTTTTTTTTTTTTTTTTCCTGGTGCTGGGGATTGAACCCAGGGCCTTGTGCATGCAAGGCAAGCACTCTACCAACTGAGCTATATCCCCATCCCTCTACCTGCATTTTGACTGTGACGCCTACATGAGGTCAGGTGTGGAATTGTCCACTGGTGGCATCATGTGAGTGTTCAGAATGTTTTGGATTTTGCAGCATTTCTGATTTTGGGTTTTGGGTTTAGGGATCAATTTAAGCACACAAGGTGGGGGCAGAAGGAAGGGGAGCTGTCTGGTTCACTGGGACGTGAATACTACTTATGCCTTGGCAGATGAAAAGTTCAGTCCTGTTTGTATCGTGTGGAAAGGTCACCTTGTTCACTTTTATTTCATCTCTGCAGCCTATACCAAGCTGCAGCAAGTCACCCTGATCTCTGTGGGAACTTTTTCATTGCTGCTGGTCCTGGCAGGGGCCTGTTTCTTCCTGGTCCTGAAATACAGAGGCATGGTTAAACACTGGTTTCACACCCCGCCAAGCATCCCAGCACAGATAAAAGAGGTATGTGTGCACACACGTACATGAGTGACGTGTCAGCCCTCCATTGGCCCCTGGGCCCCCTAAGATGGCTGTGGACAAAGCTGTGAACACAGATTTCAATTAAAAAGGGCCCAAGACTATTTGCACACTCATGTTCGTAGTATTCTCCAAAGTCTAAGGTGGAAGCAATGCCAGGGTCGATTGAAATGACTGGATAAGCAAAATATGGAGGATTCATCATACAATGGAGTATTATTCAGCCTTGAAGAAGAAAAAGTCTGACATGTCACGAAACATGAATCTTGGAGACATTGGGCCAACTTTAAAAAAATAGTCACAAAAGGACAAATATCATGTGATTCCACTTACTTGAGATTCCTAGAATAGTCAGTTCATAGAGACAGAAAGTGGAAAGGTGGTTATCAGAGCTTAGGAGGGGAGGGGTGCTGAGTTTCACTTCTGCAAGATGGAGTTCTGGAGATGGATGGTGGGGACAGCTGCACAGCACTGTGAATGTCCTTGATGCCACTGAACCATATGCCTCATGTGCACACACACAAAAAAAGCACAGGATTGGCTAAAAAGATATCCTATCCTGGCCAGGAGATTGGCTGTGTGGTAGGCCCCTCCCTAAGGCAGGGGTCTGTCCTTCACTTTCTAGAGAAATCCTGGCTAGAGAATGGGAAGCCAGACCTTACCTTCAGGGATGAGGATCCAGATCATGAGCCTGGGCAGACCTAGGGAGAAATCATACACAGCCAGAGCTGTGAGCACCGGGCTTGTACACCAGGCACTCAGAGGGTGGAACTAGTATTTTAAAGGACTTGAGAAAGAAACTTGGACTGGGTCTTGTGGACAATCTCATTTCTGGCACAGCCCAGTCCCCTGAGGCTCTGGGAGGTGGCTGGGAATTCTGAGGATACAGTCAGGACATTTTTAAAACCAGAAACTAATTGAGAGAAAAACATTGAAAAGTATTTGCTTCCAGGGCTGGGGTAGATCTCCGTGGCAGAGACTTGCCTAGCACATGCAGGACCCTGGGTTCCATACCCAGCATTGCAAAATAAATAAAAGCATTTGCTTCTAGAGATTTTATGTTATTCTCTGGTAAACTTGGAGTGAAGGTATTAAAAACAGGTTATTATTTTGCTATGTCTAGAATGAATAGATGTTAGATAAGTCCGAGTCTGTGAAAACATCATGGCACTTCTAGAGAGACCTGCAGTCACTTGTTCTTTGATCCCTAATGATGTATTTAAAGTGCGTAGGCTTATAGGAAGGTCCCTACAAGAACCTCCCTGGTTAATGTGGTCACAAAATGACAGCTGTCACTGACCTTGGAACTTCACTTTGCAATGATAATCTCAGTCTCTAGCAGAACCATCCCCTGGGCCCTAGTGACTTGTCCCTCCAAGACACGCCTCTGAAACAGAGTTTCAGTTCACTTTCTTGGGAAATTGTGAAAAATATATACCAAAGGTCGCTGAAGTTATGTGAGAACAATGAATCATATTTCATTTCTATTTCTGAGGTTTCACAAATGCACATGATTCGATTTTGTTCCTCTTAATCAGTCAGCTATCAGCTCAATGTATGTAGTACCTTTCAGCATTTGCGAGAGTTAAGCACCAGTTTCTCAGTAACGTGATGAATTTATGGCTAAAAGCAGGAGCAAAAGAGCAAGTTCAGTGCTGAGACCCCTCCACAGCGGGGCCTCAGCTCCCTCACCGCCCCAGCTGCACAGCCCTAGGGCTTCACACCAGGATGGGACCTCTGTGTTGTGCGGGATGGAAACCACCAGTGAGGAAGGGGCTAAGGACCTGCTAGAAACTCTCCCTTTTAACCTGTCATGGCTGAACGAGCAATCCCTATCCTCTTTGACTGGAAAGTTACATTTTTTAAGACATTTTAGGTTCCATAATTCACCAACCTCCCCCCTGAGAGCAGCAGGTGTTTCTGTCTTGCTTTTCCGGAGTTACACCCTTTCACAGCTTTCAAAGGACTGACGCGTTGGGCCTTGGGTTAGTATTGGAACTTCTCCTGAGATGACAAAGGCAAGGTGTTCATATATTAAGAGTTATTTCAGACCTGGGAGTAGAGCCTGTGCTTAACCTTCATCAAGCTCTAGGTTCGATCCCCAGTGCCACACACGCACAAAGATGTGGACAGGATAAAAAGTCATATCCAAAGAAAATATGAATCTACCAACTAAAAGTAAAGGAAAGGTCTGGTACAAGGAACTGATAAACTAATCACAATTTTGTTTTCAACCTTTTCTAGTACTTGAAGGACCCCGTACAACCCATCTTAGAGGACTTGGACAAGGACAGTTCACCAAAGGATGACACTTGGGACTCTGTGTCCATCATTTTGTTTCCAGAAAAGGAGCAAGAAGATGTTCTCTAAATGCTTTGAATCAAAGCACTAGTCCAGCCCACCCACGCAAGGACATTGAACAGGGAAACGGCTGACCTTCCTCTCTGGACCTCACGGAGAACAGTGCTCCAGACTCCCTCCTCAGAGCACCAACCAAGGGATAATGGGTCTCATGGGGTGGCAAGCTTATTGTTTTTCTTTAAGAATTTTCTGAATCATACAAGATTCTAGAATGATTCTACAGAATATCTCAGAAAAATTAAGCCTTCTCTTAAACACTAAAAGGGCATGTCATTGTTCGAAACCTGGCCCTGACATGCCTGGATGTCCTTTTCATTACTGGTTCGGCCTGCTGCCAGTCCTCTGCTTAACTCTGGTTTGGCCAATGAGTTGTCCCCAGACTGTCACAGTGAGAGATCCTTATCAGCCTTTCACATCTGGTCTGCTGGCTTAAAATGTGATTAATCCTGTAAATATGTTCCTAATAATTTAAGTGTTTTTTTTTTTAAAGCTGGAAGTAAAAGATTATATAGCGAACTCATAAAAAGTCTATGTGAAGTTTTTTCTCTACTTTTAACCCTTTTTATTTGGGGCTATTTTCTGTGATTATTTTTTTAAATTATCCTATCTAAACTTGTGTTAAGCAATGCCTGGGTAGAGTGGATGATGCCTCAAGGGAACTCAGCAAGAACTTTCTATGGGTATCACTTGATTCCTCGAAAAGTCATGAGGGGATTTTCCAGAGTGACAATAGCACCTAGTTCATGTGCTGAGTCACACTGTGTTGACCAATGCAGGGCTATGGGCAGTAAAGAGAGTTAGCTAACACTGGTGTCATCTGCTAAGCACACAAGTGATCTGATAGAGCCAGTGTCAGTGGGCTCTTCTGTTCAAAGGCTATGTATTTAAAATCCTTAGTATGACTTAACATTTAGGAAAGGGGGATGTAGATTCACTCCCTCTCCCACACGAAGGGACACAGTAGCCATAAGGTTCTGCCTTGGGCAGAAGCCCTGCAGGAAGCCATGTCTTGATGGTGGAAAGAGGAGACACCTTCAGTAAGTTGATGAAATGTCTAGTGCTAATTGGTAGAACCAGCTTCTCTCCCTCTGATGGGCTCTATTCTGCTGGTAAGACATTGGCTCTCTTTCCAACCAGGCATTGTGTATTCAGCCATCTAGGAGGGCAAGAGTTAAAAGCCCAGGGCTGGGGTTGCAACTCACTGGAAGAGAGCTTGCCAAGCATGTGCAAGGCCCTGGGTCAATCCCCAGTCCTGCAAAAAGGAAACGAAGGACAGCCCCTAGGCCAAACACACAAGTCCACTTGTGAGGCCTCCATTTTATCTCTTAGTTGCACCTTAAGTTGACCCAAGTTTGGAGGAAGAGTTAGGAGATGGATATTGTAAAAACTTACCTGGGATTGTTCAGAAGATTTAAAATAGAAAAGCTTCCTCTGATGGTCCATGGATGAGGCCCACGGAGAAGTAGAAATAAACAGTCATCCCTCAGCATCCTCAGGAGATGGGTTCTAGGACCCTCAGATGCCAAAATCCACAGAGGCCCAAGTTCTTATACAAATGGCCTATATTTGCCTATAAACTATGAACATCGTTCCATATATTTTAAACCATCTCTAGATTATAATCCCCTATCCAATGTAATTGATATGTGAATAGTTGCTACTCTATATTGTTTAGGGAATAATGACAGGAAAAGTCTGTACATATTCAGTACAGATGTGTTTTTTTAAATATATATTTGATTTTTAGTTGCTCATGGACCTTTATTTTATTTATTTATTTATATGTGGTGCTGAGAGTCGAACCCAGTGCCTCACACATGCTAAGCAAGTGCCCTACCACTGAGCCACAACCCCAGCCTCAGATGTGATTTTTTAAAAAAATATTTTCAATCAGTGGTTGGTTGGGTCTTCAAATATGGAACCCCTGGATGTGGAGGGAGGGTTGTATAGCAGAAAGAACAGGAAAGAGTTTGAGCCTGAAGGGAACAGACAGGTTGTTAGAAAGTAAACTCCTCCGCACAGCCCTGCTTAAAGAGGACTACAGCTCTGCAAGGGCCAGCAGCTAGGGGCAGGTTCTGAGGAAGCTGAACCGGATTCAGGATAGATCCAGTCTAGTGTCCTGGGGCAAGAGGTGGCTGTGGTTTGGGCCTTTTACAGGTGTCCCTCTTGGTTGAAGGCAGCAGCTATGTCAGTGAGAGACTTAGAGTCCAGGCCCAGAACAATGCTATTTCCAGGGGACTTGGGGGGCTGGAGCCGGCTGTCCAGAGTAATTCCCTTGGGGGAAGGGCTGACTTTAACACCAAATTTCACTGACCAAGAGTCTGCCATTGCTGTGCCTCTGCAGCAACACCTTGAGGTCAGGTTGTACAGGCCCCTCACCCCTCCAGCACAGCAGGCATCAGGGGGCCTGTTATCCAGGAGGAAAGGAAAAGCATTATTTGAATAAGTGAAATGCTCCCTTTTTTCTAGTATGTTCCAAAAAAGAAATGCCTCATTCTACTTTATAAATGACTCATCAACAGGATTAATATTGTACTGACTTGGGGCTTAATTTCTAGCCAAGCTAAGTACACAATCATAACATTTTTGAGTTGGGAGGAATATTATACATCACCTGTAACAGGACATGATCTGTAATCCACTAGCCAACCCACCCACTCCCTGTTTTTGTTTTGTCCATGAGCCAAGAATAGTTATCACATCTTTAAATAGTTGTGAGAAAAAAATAATATTTCATCACATGTGAAACATATGAAATTCAAATTTCAGTGTCCATTACCTCTTACTAGAACCCAGCAGTTCTCATTCATTTATGTGTCATCCAAGGCTGCATTCACACTACATGGCAGGTTGCAACAGAAACTATCAGGCTCAGAAAGCCTTAAATATTGACCACCTGGCCCTTTATGGAAAGTTTGCTGACCCCTGATCCATTCAATAAAATGGACATTGTGTGGGAACAAACCTCCTGTTATTTAGGCTTATGCACTTACAGAAGCTCCATCCATTTGACACAGAGGTGAGGAGTCATAAACCACAGAAGAGGGACATTTAATTCTTATGTGTACTCTATAAAGCACATCATGGACTCCGCACTGGGGAAGGTACATCATCCTTAAAAGCAGCATCTTGAGGGAAAGAGGTGATGTCTGTTCAGCCACCACCACTGGATCTTCCCCAGAAGCATTTCTCAATAAAGCCTTATGCCTTATACACCATCTTAGTTTCTCATCAACCTATGTCACTGCCCTGGCACAACTTGGCTGTGAACATGACAGAAGGCTAGATGCAGAGTTTAGGAGGATGCAGATAAATGGAGGAGACAACGCTCTGTACCGAAAATTTGTCATGCAGAGATCATGCAAATAGTCGGGCTGAGGCCACTCCTAGCCTATAAGTAAGCTTTGTGTGAATTAGATAAAGGCATCTATATTCAAAACTATTTCCAGGGCTGGGGTTGTAGCTCAGTGGCAGAGCACTTGCCTAGCATATGTGAGGCACTGGGTTCGATTCTCAGCATCACATATAAATAAATGAATAAAATAAAGGCCCATCAATGTGTAAAAAAAAAAAAAAAAAAAACAACTATTTCCAAATGCCACAAATTTTCTTTTTAGGTTAATAGGCGCACTGCTTGCCTGGTCTATGAATGGCGCCCCCTGGAGTTGTGCAGTGCACAGTGGACTGGATGCTGGAGCCCTGGGAGATACTAGCATTGAGGTGAGTTCACTGTTACACAGGACGGTGCAGAGATCAAAGATGAAGGACAGAGAAGCTTCTGGAGGAGTTGGTGGGCAGGGGGGTGGAGGAGTAAGGCCCTGGAGCAGGAGGTAGAGGCATGGTACGGACAAGGGAGACTTCTATTGATAGGACATTGACTGATTTCCTACCCTGGAGAAATGAGTGCTGCTCTTTCACCCAGAAACTGCCTGCATGCGGAACAGCTCAGTTTCTAGCTGGTGACTAGGTCATCCACCTCTGACTCATTTCATTTTACATTGTTTCTCTGTCCATAGTGTTCAGATTAAGTGTGCAGAGTCCCTAGGCGGTCACATCTCTCTCTGAGGTGTACCGGGGCTCTCCAAAGTATATTTACTATCTGCCAAGTTGCCTGTACTCGACATGAGAATGTCCTAGCCTGTGCTTCTGTTCTATGAGAACTGAGACTCAACCCAGGCATTCTCCAGGGTGAATCCAACTACCACTGCAGAAGCGTCCCTGGAGGAGGTGCCAAGAGTCAAAGTGGTTTCTTCCTCCCTGCTTTGCTTGTGGCAAGGAAAGACAGCAGGCTGCACCTGGGAGGGTGTGGGAACAGATCCATGGGTGCTAGTGACCCAGGACTTTGGAACAGCCTGTGGCCCTGGAGAAGGCTCTGCAGTGCCTTGCCAGCACTAGGGAAACTGAAAATGATGCAACCCAAGATTCAACCCAGTGTGGAAATGCTGCAGCACTGACTTTTCTGGGTTCCTCAATTATCAATAAAAATAAAGGGGGGGTTGAGAAGAAGCAGACCCCCAGGGTTACTTTACATACATACACATAGTTACAACATGAAATCACTTTCAAAAGACACTATTTTTCTTTTAATTAAAAAGCGATATCAGCCAGGCGCGGTGGCTCAAGCCTGTAATCCCAGCACTTTGGGAGGCTGAGACAGGAGAATTGCGAGTTCAAAGGCCAGCCTCAGCAACGGCGAGGTGCTAAGCAACTCAGTGAGACCCTGTCTCTACATAAAACACAAAATAGGGCTGGAGAGGTGGCTCAGTGGTTGAGTACCCCTGAGTTCAATCCCCAGTACCAAAAAAAAAAAAGTTAATCAGTCTCTAAATTCACAACTTCCATGGCAGGAGATAAACATAGTACACGTGTCATACTAAATCCCTTTTGGCAACTGGAGTACAAACAGCTGGAAATAAAATCTTTTCAGAATGCTCTCTGTTTTCAGTGCAGATCTCTAGGATGGAGAAGAGGCCAAGATACTCCCCAAATCAAAAATTCCACACCTTCTACATTGGAACAAGGGTCTAGACCACGTGCTCTGCAGTGTTTACCTGTAGAAATTTAAAATATCCTATTTGTCACAGATAAAATACTTGGAAAGACATGAATTTTCATCTAAAAATCCTACAAAAAGCAATTTAAGTGGTGATAAAACTCTACAAAATAATGGACATCTGCAGGCTCAAAACAAAAACCAGTGAACTTGAGACTCGTTTTTCTTAGCACGGCACGCCATCTTGTGGCAAGAGCCTGAAAAGACATCAGAGGAGGAAGGAAACCTCCCTCAGAGGCAAAGCCATTGGGAGGGTAAGAGAAGCCTACATCCATCTTTCACTATTTCCAGGAACTGTGCAGGGCATTTCCTCAGGTTATTTCTCAAACACACCAACAGAGAAACAGTCTCAGGGTTACATAGCTAATAAGCGGCAGAGAGAGAATGAGAGAGAAGTAAACCCACCTAATTATAAATTCACAGCCCCCAAGAATCCCAACTTCAAACCAGAATTCTCCAGTAACCAAAACTGGAGGTATTCTCCTACTCTTGCCCTCAGCACCATTTTCACTCCCTAAAATCAGGCTGGCCATGGGCTTTTCCCAAAGCCAGTGGCATCCATACTTACACACATGCCAGTCCTTTGGTTAATTCTGTGTTCCATCCATTCTCCTAAAGCCACCATAGCAGCAGTTTCCCCAAATTATTTTTCTCAAGTGTCCTAGGAGATCAATTTCCGGGTCTCAAGTACGGAAGACACCATATTCCCTTCTAAAAACATACAATGGACATTTTTGAAGAGCTATGAGGGGGAAAAAATGTACAGAGGGGTGAGAAGAGGATGCTTTGACCTAGTTTGATCTAGTTCAGCCCAGGGATTCAGACAAGGGTCTGCCACACTTCTTTGACACAGGTTTTCCTGGGTCTTGAAGGGATACAAGTGTTCTATAAGCAGCTGGGAAAATGCTGGAGGCATGAAGAGTGGGGTCTGGGGGTCAAGAGGGCTGAGTCAGGATTCCAACCAGCAAGTTTACTTAACCTCTCTGGATCAAAGTTTGTGCCTCCACACTGAGAATGGTAGGCGACCACAGGTGGGACAGAGTTCTCGGTGTTGTCAAGCAGGATAATGACACTAAAAAAGAAGGCCCTAACACGGAATGATTAGGCTAGCAGTATTAAGAGGGGGAAAAATGATGGACCTTCATAGGAATGATAAAAAAAAAAAAAAAAAAAACATAGTATTAAAGGAAAATAAGTCATTAGACGCTCCTTAGCTATATAGTTCAACTTCATTATCAGGCTCTATAATCACAAGTTCACCTACTTGCTCAAATGTATTTGTTAAGGTACTTCATGCTTAATGAAACTTCATTTATTTACGGATTCGGAATCAGTATTTGATGAGATTTCTGGATCACTCAAGGGTATGTGCAGAGACTAAGTCACCTAAGCAGCTGAGGGGAGCAAGGTAAGGTCCTCTCTGCCTGCTCCTTTTTGCTGTCACACTGTAAATAAGTATCCTTTTCAGCCTGCTCAGCACCAGCGTTTTCCACACTTGGGTTCTTTCTGTGGGTGACTTCCAGGTTTAAAATGGCCTCCAAGAGCAGTGCAGAAGTGCTGTCCAGCGTTCAAGCACAAGGAGGCTGCGACGTGCCTTAGGGAAAAGATGCTAGAGGTTTCATTAAGCACTTGCTGCGGTGCCACAGACCCAGGGGTGGTGAGTGAACAGTATATATCAAATAAGGTGTCATTAGATAGAAATACACATAACACATGGCTTTATATTCATCAGATGAACACAACATCGAGACCTGCAGCTCTCAGGAAACTAACCCTAGGGACAATGAATGATTCTGTGCTCTCAAATTCAGAGTCCACTGCAACTTTATAGAACCTACCTACTGAGAGTATCAAGAATTGACTATATTTGTAAAGTTTCAAATTTAAGGTCTAGGGAAAAGGGAAAGAGGTGGAGGACAAAATATTTGGAGCTTGGTAATGATGAAATTCAGGGGATGGGTTGAGGCGACAGATATTAATTAGCTTAATCACTCCATGTCGTATTCAAACATCCTAATACCACTTTGTACCTCATCAGTTCATAAACTATAATTTATCAATACATAATAAAAAAAAGTATAAATTTTTTAAAAATAAATTCAGGCACGAGAGTAACTGAAGACTCTTTGGATATTAAACATGAATTAGCTCACTTGTAATAAATGGAAACATTATTATTTCTAAAAACATAGGAATGGGCTATGAAAACAAAAATTGTGTCACAATCCCCTCAAGGTTAAAAAAAAATGACTCTAGAATTAAATAAGCATGTCCTGATTTTCTTCAATAATTCTTCAGAAAAAGCATTGGAACTATCAATCACAGCAGGCTATTCTTTTATTTGCAGTCAGAGAAATAAGGAAAAATAGTCAAACGAGCTGGGGCTGTAGGTACAGCACATGCTTGGCATGCACAAGGCCCTGGGTTTATTCCCCAGTGTCAAAAAGTAAGAATTTCTACTTCAAGTAGCTTCTACTTAAATTCCTAATCTTTTCTATCTTAACAAATGATACAGTGAAGAAATTGATATGAACAGTACAAGCTTAACTGGAGTATCTTCTAACAAAATGTAAGATGGGCACAATAGTGCATGCCTATAATCCCGGCAACTCAGGAGGCTGAGGCAGGAGGATTACAAGTTCAAGGCCAGCCTGGACAACTTAGCAATATCCTGTTTCAAAATAAAAAAATTTTAAAGGCTGTGGGGGCGCTGGGGATGTGGCTCAGTGGTAGAGTGCTTCCTTGGCATGGCAAGGTCCTGGGTTCAATCCTCAGTACAAAAAAAAAGTTTAAAGAATAAAATTAGCCTTAGATGTTTCTCCTCCAGGGCTTAAATGAGTTGTCACTTGACCTTAAAATATGTAAAAGTAGCCCCAAACTTCCACAAACTTTAATCAAAATCAAACTGGGTGATGATAGGAGAGTGGCATGAAAGAATTGGGATAAAGTTAGACCACTGGCAGAAATTTATGTGAAGAAATTGAGTCTATAAAGGAGCAATGAAAACAAATACTCTTGAGCTGACATTGTGACTGGTCGCCCTTCTTCTATCAGGGAAAAATATAGACAGCTTGAGTTCATTGTATCTACATTGAATACTCTGAGGTTCTTGCTGAAGTGGCCAAGGTACGTGGTTTGCTATTGACCTTTCAGTCTTCAAAATTCATTATGGTAATGTATGTCAGTGTCTCAGAGAAAAAAAAAATTACATACTGGAAAAATCCAGCCTGTTTTTTGTTCTGTTTTGTTTTGTTTTCATGAGAAAAAACACAAGGACTACAGGAAGGATCTTAGAGCTAGTTTATACAACAGAACATTCTGGTGGTGCTGGTCCACACACAAGAAAGACATTCAGACTCCAGCCACTGAAGCTGTGTAACAGTGAGACCTTTATTAAGGGAATCACATGTGTTTTTAAATGATTACCAAGGATTCTACTAACTCACAGTCTCTGTGAGGTGGATACTAACATTATCTCTCTTTTAATGAGAAAATAAACACAGGAAATTAAATGACTTGCTCACAATTAAAAAACAAATTCATGTCTGAGTCAAGAACAGAAAGACTGCCACCACCATTTTCAGTTGGTCTTCAGGGATACCCTTCATAAACCTTCACACCAGCACTTTCCAGTCTGGGCATTATCTCTCCTTATTTTATAAGGACAAACTGCTGTGTTGATCAGTATACTTGAACAACTGAAAAGCAAACACCAAACCAATTTTTATGGTCCGTTTTATCCAACACACAATATTAGAGTGTGTAAGCAGTCATGTGCATTGCAACAGGAGATAAGGCTGGGAACAAGGTGTCGGTCTTATGATTCTCTGGAAGCAAGACAGAGCTTACTTGCCATTTTAGGAAATAAGAAGTAAGATGGCGTCTAGGCAAAAGGCACAGCATCCCGCAACTGCTTCATTCGCTGCCCACAGCAAGTCCTCTCAGAGAGGAGGGGGTTCTGCAAAATCAGGCTTGCATCAGAAGTTGCATATACTACTGTTGTACCATTCTGTTTACAGCAGATGTCTCTATAAAACCTCTCTGGGGAAAAGTGCAACATAAAATGTTTATAACAAAGGAAAGCAAAAGTTGCGGGAAAGGCCCACAGGAATACATAGTGCAAATACAGTATTTCAAACTCAGTCAAAGAAGTTTTAGATCAGAGTGTGAACTTTTAGTTGAAGATACATTTCGTAGCAATTGTTCACTCAAAGCTTGAGAGCCAGAACAGAGAGACTGGCAGTCTGTTGCTAAATGGATGAAATGCCTAAGTTTTCACTGGGTCATAATAATCCCCTTTGGGAAGAAATGCTTTATCTTTAAAGTAGTTACTTAATTTTTAAAAAAAAATATATGGTTCATGCTTCTAAACTGCAGCTGCCTCAAGCTTGCTTGCTATGGAACCATGTAATGTCAGATAATGACAGGCTGTCAAAAGTTTAAGTTGCTTTTATGGGAAGAGCATTGCTAAGCTAGCTGCCTTACAGCCTTTATATTAACCATATAAACTGAGTTTATATGATTATATACTATCCTCTCCCAGATAAAGTCTTATTAAAGGAATTCTTTTTAAAAGAAACTTTCAAACTAGTCCTTTGGGCACTTAAAAAAATCTTCATATAAAAGTCCACTTCTTTAATATACAGGAACAAACATTTTCCCTTAAAAAATCCCATTTGTAAGCCAAAATAAATTACCACTTGCAGAAATACCTTTTTAATGGCTCAATGCTTACTCCAACGTATATGGAGCTGTATTTTTTGCACATCTTCGGAAACTGGAGACACTGAGACAGGAGTATTTACCTCTAAACATGATGACACAACCCTGGCTCAGGGAACAGATCAAGCTTTAAGTCTTGGGAATAAAAAACTGATACTCATCATCCAATCTATACAGTCTTATATTATGTACATATTAACAGTCTAGTCAATGAAAAAAAAAAGGACAGGAATTTCAGAAAACTATTTCAAAACTCAGGCATAAAAATGTAAAGAAACTAAACATTTAATGTACAATCTATTCCATTTGGCAATGTGCAAATTATATCAAGAGATAAAAACCTATCTACAAATAGAATATAACAAAAGGAAAATGTGATTTAAGAAGTGATCTCAGGTCCAGAGCTCTTCAGTTCTTCCAAATTTGTAGATCAGAGTGCTAGAAAAATATGAATACAAATCATGAGAAACACATGAACGAGCGACACATAATTTGTTTTCTAAATGTGCTTTGACAGGTATTTCACTGATCCCTTTGTATCCATTTTAAAAACTAAATGAAAGATCATCGTGTATCTGAAGTTACTTATTTTGTAAAGCAATTTAACCATGATGGCTGAGTTTAAGTATTCCTTCTTAAAGCTTAGAAAGTTATTACATGGGAAACTTGGAGAGGAAAGACATTTGTTGTAGTGGCAAGCATTGGGGCCATTTTACATGTCAGGGGCCTACTATATCTGAGCTACAGTCTCCAAAGCTTCTTTATTCCATTAACAAATAATTATTGTGTGCTCAGGACTGGCTACATGTCAGGCCCTGGCTAAGTTCTGGGATATGACGAGCCAAAATGCACAAATTTGCTCCCTAATGCAGTTAAAAGTCTAGTGAGGGTAACACTCAAATAAATGTAAAAGTCCAACTGCAAAAAATGCCACAAAGGAGCAGCATACGGTATCATACAATATCATAAGGGTGAAATATAAGAATCTGACCTACTCAGAGAAATCAAGGAAGTTTTCCTGAGGAAGTGGTGACTGAAACTAGATCCAAAAGAAGCGGGAATTGTCCCTGCAAAGTTGGGGGAAGGAACAGAGTGATGGGACCATGAGTTGAATTGTGGGCATGCTGCATGTGTTGAATTTGAAATGTCAACAACCCAAGAAGGGATGTTAAGTAGGAATCTAGATACAGGGTTTAGACCTGGAAACACAACTGCAACTCATCAGCATCTAAGCAGTAACCGAAATCCTAAACAGAAATGAGCTCATCCACAGAGGAGAAGGCGAGAGGACAAGAGAGAGCCCACAACAGAGCCTTAAGAAGCTCTAAAAGGTATGGTCAGGGACTGTGTCAGCTTGCAAAGGGAACAGAGCAGGAGTGGCCAGGGAAGCACAGGCTGCGACCCAGTGTGCTGCGCCTGGTGCTAAGAAGCAGCCTAGCACAGGACGCACAGGGCTGGCCTGACAACATGCAGCTCCTGGGTCCAGCACACAGCTGATGCAGCTGTCACTGTCCACCTGAGCACAAGCCGTAATACACACAAGGTTTTTGCTCATCCAGCTGTCATTTATGTGGATTTATCTACCACCACAAAAGAATGCATCTGAACTTAAATCTAATCCCTAAAAAATGCTGTCTAAAATGTCCTCATGAAAATGTACTGGATCTCCAGAAGGCTGTCAGTCACATGCCAAGAAATACAATCACAAAATAGCAAGAACTCAAGCATCTTTCGAAATCAGGAGTGTCCAGGCCACAGTGTAGTAAGAGGAAACCCAGATAAAACATGGGTGTCTTCCTGAGTTCAGAGTACAGGGAGCCCCAAAGGGGTGACTTTTGAGGCAAAGTACAGAAAGTTATACAGAGGGAGCCCAGGAGAGCCACGGGGTGCCCACTGCATCTTTGGCTCAGTACTGATCAGCAGATACACTGAGGAAATTCTGCAAGCAGGAAAAGAACAGCCCCCACAGGTCCCATGGGGCTGGGAGGAATTCCCAGTTTCACACACAGAGTGGACACTTCAGGACGCATGGAGCATTAGACTATAGGAAAGAACACCAGAAGGCAGTACTGCCTTAGGAAGGGGACACATCAGTCGTGGACTAAAGCTGCTCTGGTCTCACCTAACCAGGCTTTAAAAAAAGACTTGAGAGGGTCAAGTTATTTCCAAGAAACCTAACTGCATCCCAGAACAAAGTTGGAAAGTATTTATGAAATATCAAAATCCAACCCCAACAAATTGCATGCAAAGCAGCAAGTAGGTGAAAATAGATGCAAACTGAAAAGTAAACAGAAGCAGAAATAATCAATAGACACAAACCCAGAAATGACAGAGGCAATTAGACGAAGGCAATGAAATACTCAGTAGGACCAAGAAGATAGAAGAAAGCATGAGCTCGTTAAGGAGAGACAAAGAAAATATTAAAAGATGTAAATCAAGCTTCTGGAGGTGATAAATACATTATCTGAGATAAAAATTTCACAGGATGGGGTTAACACTAGGTGAGAAGTCTCTAGTCTAGACTTCTATTAGAAGTCTATTAGAAACGAGCCTGAAGATACAACAGTAGAAAGCATTCACGTTGAATCCGTTAGAGAAAAAGAACAGCTGAACACTAGTGAGCTACGGGGAGACCTCACAGGAGCCAGGCGTGGGGGCACATGTGGGTGGCACTTGGGAGGCTGAGGCAGGAGGAGTTGAGGAGTTCAAGGACAGTCCAGGCT
>PVHX01028543.1:0-17959 GCA_004024805.1 Geosciurus inauris | reverse complement strand
GATCCACCTTTGTTCCCATGTCCTTTCCCACATTATGGATCAGCATCCACTTATCAATGAGTACATTCGGCATTTGGTTTTCTGAGATTGGCTTACTTCACTTAGCATGATATTCTCCAACTCCATCCATTTACCTGCAAATGCCATAATTTTATTCTCTCTTATTGCTGAGTAATATTCCATTGTGTATATATACCACGGTTTCTTTATCCAGTCATCTATTGAAGGGCATCTAGGTTGGTTCCACAGTTTAGCTATTGTGAATTGAGCTGCTATAAACATTGAAGTGGCTGCAGCACTGTAGTATGCTGTTTTTAAGTTGTGTTTTATGTAGAGACAGGGTCTCGCTGAGTTGCTTAGCGCCTCGCGGTTGCTGAGGCTGGCTTTGAACTCACGACTCTCCTATCTCAGCCTCCCAAAGTGCTGGGATTACAAGTGTGAGCCACCACGCCCGGCTTGAGTATATTTCTTTATATAACTCTCTCTAGTTGCTCTAGGTATCACCCTATAAATATGTGCCTTATCACAGTCTACTAGTTTCCAAGTCTTAGCACTCCAAATGAAGCATAGAAATTTTACTTTCTCTTTTAGTCAGATTTTTCACTGCTTTTACCAAAAAACCTGACAAGAACAATTAAAGGAGGAAAATTTCATTTGGGGGCTCAGTATCTTGGAATTCGCAGTTCATAGACAGCTGTCTATTCCTCAAGCCTCAAGGTGCAGCAGAATATCATGGTAGAATAGTGAGGTAGAAGAAAGCAGGTCAAGACATGGCCATCAAGAAGCACAGAGAGAGTTCTTCACAACAAGGACAATATATAAACCCCAAAGGAATGCCCCCAGGGACTCATTTAATCCAGCCACACCCTCCCTACCTACAGTTACCACTCAGTTAATCACTACTGGGGATTAGATTAACACACTGGTTAGGTTAAAGTTCTCATAACCCAGGCTGGGGATATAGCTCAGTTGGTAGAGCGCATACCTCATATGTACAAGGCTCAGGGTTCAATCCCCAGCACTACAAAAAAAGAAAAAGGCTGGGGTTGTGGCTCAGTGGTAGAGTGCCTGCCTAGCACATGTGAGGCACTGGGTTCAATCCTCAGCACCACATAAAAATAAATAAATAAAATAAAGGTCCATTAAAAACTAAAAAATATTTTTAAAAAGAATGTATTAGTTTTTCATTATTTTTAAAACTAAATGTCATCAATACAATATATAATTAGTCATTTTAAAATGAGTGATTCAATGTAATTTAGTAAATTTCTAATGTGAAATCACCTCCTCTATTTTGTTCCAAGATATTTTCATCACCTTCAAAAGAAACCGTAGGTCCATAAGCAATCACTCCCCATTTTTCTTTGCCACAGCCCCAGACAAGCTTTCTATTTGTATATATTTGCCTATTCTTAGTATTTCATATATATTGAGTTCTACAGTATTTGATATTTCATGTCTTGTTTTATTTGCTACATTTTTTGGGAAAGGATTGTGTTTTGGCAGGATTGCTATTTCCCCAAATCCATGCACCCATGACCTGGCTATAATTCTATGATTATTAAAATAAGACACACTTGCCAGAATTCAGTCAGGGACAGTGCACTTCATCTCCAGGTGTTTAATTAGTTGGCATTTCAAACCCACTGAATCCTTCTGCACAATCTCCTTCGTAAACTGCAGCATTCCAAATTCCATTTACTGTATCATCATGGCCTTCTACGACTGTGAAATGAAAGCAGCCCATAACAGCAAAATAATAATCTAATCAGTAAATGCACATATAAAGTTAAAAATGTAAAACAAAATTTCTATTGGTAGTATAATTTTATAATCTCACTCAAATTATCAGAAGTTGCCTTGCTGGGGTTTTTTTTGTGTGTTTTAGTCTATTTACTGTACATTAAAACTAACTTGTGTACTTTTAGGAGTTCTTTTTACTTTTGACTCCTTACATGATTACAAACAGGTCATACTTGAGTACATGTGCCTCCTATAAGCACTGGAGTTCAGGTAAAATTGTTCGTAGGTTTTGAATAATGCACGTGAACACTTATGCCATGCTCCTACACCAGAGTTCCCAGAATAATCATTTTGAATGCTTAATATGGAAAGTATTGACAAATAAATTGTCATACAAAATTTAGATTTTTAATTAAGAAAATGTACAATTTGCTATAACAGTGTAATGAAGATATATTAATCCAATTTGTGTTGTAACAAAATCTTTGAAGGTGGATACATTATAGAGAAAAGTTTATTTAGCTCACAGATTTGAAAGCTGAAAGCTCAAAAAGCATGGCACCAACCCTGAGAAAGTTGCCCCTGACTGTATGACAGCCGTGGTGTGTGGCATTACCACAGGATTACATGCAAGCAGTAGAGATCACATAATGAGGCAGGAATAGGAAGGGACAAATCTTGGTCTTCCATACCATGTCTTTCTCGAGATCTAACTAGGATCCCACAAGAACTAGCATAGTCCCTTCCAATGGCAACAAACTCAAAGACTTAAATGCAGTCCCATATATTTTTGCAGTGTTAATGATCAAACCCATTATCTTGTGCAAGCTGGGCAAGTGCTCTACCACTGATTTATATTCCCAGTCCCATGTCTCACCTATTAAAGTTTCTACACATGTTCCAACACTGACATGGTAGTAACCAAGGTTCAAACACATGAATCCTTTGGAAAAACACTCATACCATATCTAACACAACATCTGCTCCCGGACTCCAAGTTTTGTATCTGTTTCACAATGCAAAATGAATTTATTCCATCCCCTATAGTCTCAAAGTGTTATCTCATTCTAGTATGACTCAAAAGTAGAGTTCTAAAGTCTCATATGAGACTTGAAGCAATCCCTTTCAGGTGTGAATGTGTAAAAATAAAAAAATAAATAAATGAATGAATAAGTTATCCACTTCCAAGATACAATGTCAGGATAGGAATAGGATAAGCATTATTGTTCCAAAAGAGAGAAATAGGAAAGTAGAAAGGAATAACCAGCTCCAAACAAGACAAAAACCCAGAAGGAAAAACATTAAATAAAGCTCCAAGTCTGGCATCCTATACTATATGACATGGGACGGGCCTCCAAGCCCTGCAGAAGCTTAGTCTCCAGACATTTTCTGCTTCCACATGGCCATTTTCTCAGGTTGCATACTGATATCTGTGGTCTTCCCAGTTGACCAGGGAATGCTGCTGATTGTTCTACTATCCTGGAGTCCTGGCTGGGCCACCACTCTCATGGGTCCCTTAGGCATCACCCATAAAGATATTTTTGGAAGCTCTGACTCTACAGAAAACTTCTACATGGTCTCCTAGGCTTTTCTTTAAAATCTTGGAGGATGCTGCCATGAACCTACATGGCCTCACAGACTTGCCTTTGAAATCTTGGTGGAAGCTACCATGATAACATGACTTGAAATTTGTATACCTGAAAAATCAGCATCAGGTGGGCACCACTAAGTTCTGCCTATGGCACATGGCTTGGATGTTCCTGCTTGAACCATGGATACAGCTATAGATTGCTTTGACAGAAAACATGTAGCAGAATCATGAGGCAGCCCTTGGCAGAAACCTCATAGAGAGTGTGCTCATTAGTGTTCCCTGAAGTGATTGTGCTTAGTCCTGCGATGAGATGGGCAGACTCAAATATTTCTGAGATGCTTTCTAGGACACTTAAGTATTGCCTTGCTATAATTAGCACAGGGTTCTCTTTTACCTCTTGTTATGGTTTGAATAGGAGCTGCCCTACAAAAGCTCATGTATGAGACAATTCAAGAATGTTCAGAAGTGAATGGGTTAGATTATGAGACCTGTAATCTAATCAGTGAAGTAATCCACCTGAATGAATTAACTGAGTGATATGTAGGCAGGTAGGGTGTTGCTGTAGGAAGTAAGCCACAGGAGACATGACTTCTAGGTTAATATTTTTTTTCTGGAAAGCAGAGTCTTCTCTCTGCATCCTAAATGTCATGAATTGAGCAGCTTTCTTCTGCCATGCCCTTACACCATGGTGTTCTGACTCACCTTAGGCCCAATGCAGTGGAGTTGGCTAATCTCAGGCCGAGCCTTTGACACCATGGGCCAAAATAAACTTTTCTTCCTTTAGGTTGTTCTTGTCAGGTCTTTTGGTCACAACAATAAAAAGGTGACTAAAACAGAAATTGCTACCAAGAAATGGGGTCTTTGTGGTGACTAACATAGTCCTGTGGTCCAAAAGCATTTGGAACTGCTTTGCAGGATGAGTTTGGAAAAGTTTGGAGATGTAGGCTGGACAAGAATTAGAAGCAGAGCTTAATATGTGATTATGGTGGACATTCAGAAGACCAGAGTGCCAATAGAGCTATGGACAATAAAGACTGGGCTCATGAGGTTTTAGAGGTGAAGGAATACTTCAATGGAAATTGGATGGGAGGTCATTTGTGTTACATTATGGCAAAAACATTGTCTACATTTTGCCTGTTACCTGAGACTGTGTGTCTGTCTGAATTTAAAGGTGATGGACTAGTTTATCTGATGGAGGAAGTTTCAGGGCAACACAGAATTAAGGCAGTGGCATGGATGTGGCTGTTTGTTTTTAGCTGGGTATACTGTCATAATCAGGAGCAGAAAGCAAAGCAGAAAGATTTGCAAAATTTGCAATTTGGCCAGATAAGTATGTATACAACTGGAAACAAGAAAGATGAGGTTGTTGAAAATATTACAATCACTAAAGAAATGCTAAGTAATTTATACAGAGAAAATAGGAAAGATGACTTTAGGGCATCTCAGGAACTGGCAAGACCACATCCATCGCAGGCTCCAGGGTAGATAAGTAAAAATTCCTTTGAGAAGAGACTATGGGAGAAAACTGCTTACACAAATGAGCCTAGGAAATTGTTTTACCATGTTCAACCACTTAGACACTGGGATTGCTGAAGCCATGGTTATAGGAGACCTGGAATTGTTTGAGATGGTGGTAGACCTTGGTGAATTCCATGGGGTGTTGGTTTTGAAGGAATGCATGATACTGAAAATGGGGTTCATGAAGACTTCTACTGAGATTTCCAAGGAAGATCTGGTGTCCAGTCAAAGTGTAGCAGGGTCTGAATCCCTACAGGCAGCTCCTGAGGTGATTCATAAACATGTGGAGAAGGAAGATGAAGCTGCAGTGGAGACTCTCAAGATTAAGACATACCAGTAACTAGATGTCTGCTGAGGAAAGCTTCAAGAATAAAGCAGAAACAAGGCAAGAGAGGTGTGCTTCAACCAACATGGCTGTAGGGGCAGAGCTACACAAGCACTTTGGAGAGAACAGCCCAATGCTGTAAGAACATGTCTGCATGATGCTGACAGGAATGTGCCCCAGATGCTATACATGGATCCACACACTTTGTTTGCCAAGCTAAATTTTGTTCCTGCTTTGTTCCAATTCCTTCTTTCTATGCCTCAATTTCTCCTTTCTGGAGTGAAAATGTTTGCTCTGTGCCATTATATCTTGATATATGTAATTTGCTTTTGATCTTTACAGAGGCTCACAGATACCTATTTAACTTGAGTCTCAAATGAGATTTTGGTTTTTTGGACTTTTGGGCAATCTTGAAACTCTTAAGACTTTAGGGACTCTTAGAAATGGACTAAATGTATTTTCCGTTGTGAGATGGGCATGAGCTCTTAGGTTTCAGAGACAGAATATTGTTGTGCGGATGTGAGGTGTCCCCTATAAGCTCACATGTGAGACAATGTAAGAATGTTCAGAAATAAAATGAGTAGATTTTGAAAGCTGTAACCTTACTAGGAGATTAATCTACTTGAAGATATTAACTGGGTGGTGACTATAAGAGGTAAAGTGTGGCTGGAGGAAGTAGGTCAGTAGGGGTGTGCCTTTGGGGTTTATTTTTTGTCCCTGGTGAGGAGAGCTTTCTCTGATTTCTGGCTGCTAAGAGTTGAACAGCTTTTCTCTGCCATGCCCTTTTTCCATGATGTTCTGCCTCCCTTCTGGCCCAGAGCAGGACAGTCAGCTGACCATGGACTGAACATCTGAAACCATGAGCTAAAATAAACTTTTCCCACTCTAAGTTTTTCTTGTCAGGTCTTTTGGTCACAGAAATAAAAAGCTAACTATTATATGCATACTAAACTTTTAGCAAGTAAGCAACAAGCTATATCCTCATTTTGTTCTCCCAAATATACTTTTTGCTTTACTCTTGGCCAGACTATGAATCTTTCAATTTTCTTCTCCATTTCCTTTTCAACTGAGCTTAAACCAGCCCAAAGTGTGTATGTGTGTGTGTGCATATGTATGTATGTGTGTGTATGTGTATTTATTGCACCAGCTATCCTACATCACCACTCTAAATTTAGCCTTCCATAAAGCTGTAGGGCATGGCACAATTCAGTTAAATTTTTTTCAATGGTGTAGCAAGGCTGCCCTTACTCTAATTTTCAATCACATCCTCATTTCCATCTGAGGCTAGTTCCATAATGTCATCTTTGAAGCCCTCATGAAAATATAACACTCTGTGTACATAAATTTAGGCTTTTAGTAGCCTTCTACTCCAAATACTCTATTCTCTGTCCATTAGTCAGTTTGAAAGCCATTTTCATGTATAGTTTTTATCATTCCTGAGCACAAATTTTCTGTATTAGCCTCTTCCCTATTGTCATACAAAACTGCCAGAGGCTGGGAAATTTAAATAGCAAATAGGCTTATTTAGCTTATTTTTTGAGCCTTAAAGTCCAAAATTGTGGTGTCAGCTCTGGTAGGGGCCCATCTGGCTCTATCACATCATGGCATATGTCATCATGGTGGGACAACATGCGAGAAGGTGAGATTTCATAGTGAGACAAGAAGCTAGAGAGCAAGAAGGCACCAGTGTTGCATTTTTATAACAAAATTTTCATGAGCCCTAACCAAGATCCTATGAGAATTTCCTAAAATTCTTCCAAGTGCTGCACCATCTATGACAAAATTGTTTTGTGTTAATTCCATATCTTAAAGGTTCCACACCACCTCCCATCTGCTATGCTGAAGAACAAGCTTCCTACACACTAATCCTTGGGGGATATCAACCCATTTCCAAACCATAGCAAGGTAAATATCCTTTTTTTGTTTTAATAATGATTGCAAATATAATATGCCTACACTTTTTCCCCTTTTATCAACATTATTTCACTTTTTACATTTAGGAAACAGTAGAATTGATTGGAAATTTCATTCAAACTTTCTTTGCCAGTCACATTCATGTTATAAAATCTTAATTTTAATTAAAGTGGTATTAGAGAAAGTTCCAGTTTATGAAAAAATTGAAATAAATGGATTTTTAACAATGAGACAAATGGCCTGTAAAGAATTTATTATGTGCCCTAATTGTAAATGCTAATTCCTAGAGTCCCTAAGGTGATCAAAAAAGTCAGTACTATGTAAGCTGAACTATTAGTAATTTCTACATAAATAAAGTAGTAAGAATTTAGGATTACAGTGAGTACTATGAGTCACTGTGTGACTCTGAAGTGCCTTGTGAATCATAAGAAGTTTATATTTATTCTAGTTATAGTGTTAAGTGTATTTAAATGCTTTCTAATTTTATCAATTTTATATTCTTCTGCAAAAAACCTTTTACCTGAGTTCCCTGTAAAATTGCTGCCAGAAAAGTTCTACATATTTCCAATAAGTTGAAAAAATTAGAAACTTATTTCTAATCCTGGCATAAATGTATACAATCTTTTGTTCTGGTAGGTTGAGTTCATTTTTTTCTGTTTATTACATAGTGATTTCTCTTAGCTACTGAAGGTACTCAGGTTTCTGCACTGATTTATTCTATTTTTTTATGATAATAGTACTTCAGAGGCCAGCAAAAAGCCATGCTCTGAAGCTTGACTTATCTCAAAAATTTTCAGGCATTGTGCATGAGCCCTTAACTAGTACTCTCATTTCATTTAAAATGAGATAAGAATGATCAAGAATGTTTCCAATGGACCATATCCAAATGTGCCCTTGAGCTGCTTGGAGAACTTAAATATAGGTTCACACACAGAGGCAATCATTACTATTTGTTGGATTATTTTTATGTACCAACAATCTATGCATGATACAAATTCCTGCTTTAATATCAATAAATAACATGCTTGATATTAGTAAAAATTGAATCAGTGATGAAAACAGATTAGAACCAATAAAAGAATGCATATATGTGTGTATACCCTTATGTGTGTAACTTATAATGTACTAATTAAAATAAATAAACAGAAGACTAATAGAGTAGAAGAAAGTGATCAAGAAGAAGGAGGAGGGGAGGGAAAGAGAAATTACTTGAGATTGAAATGGAGAAAACTATGTTATATGAATTTATGAATGTCAAAATCAACCCCACTATTTTGTACACCTATAATGCACTAATAAATAAAAATACATAAAAAGCCAACAAGCAGAGGAATGAGACAAATGGTAAATTCTGTTATTCACATTAATTGCAAATGCCAATTCTCAGTGTCTCTTAGGTAACAAAATGATCAATACTTATATAAGTTGAACTACTAGTATCTTATATGTACAGTATAGTAAGAATTTAGAATTGTTATGGAAAAAAACAAAGGATATGGAAGACAGACTGTAAAGTTCTAACTCCCAAATATTAAGTATTTATGAAGAAGGTAAACTAAATATAACTAAATAATCAGAAAATAAAACTGATATTGTGTAGAAAGACATACATGAGGCAAACAAAATGAACTAACAGGAATCTATATTAGGTTATATTTTCAACATAATTTTGAAGAGTAGTTCAGTAATGCCACAGGCATGCTAGGAATAAAACCTGTAGGAGCAGGTATATAGTACAATGATAGCAATGAACAGGTACTGAGGATATAACTTTAACCAGAGAGCAAGTGTGTACATGTGGAGGAGGGAAAAACTGTACACTGAATCCAGCTTGGATAAATAAGGTATATAAATGGGCACGTAAAAGATAAAGCAAAGCAAGATCACAATCCTAGGAATAAGAGAGTTCCAAACTTAGAATACTGTCACTTTCACTTGCTACTTAGAAATTTACTTACCCTTTCTAGAGTTTAGACCGTATCTATAAAATGCAGATAATATTGATATAGCTGTAGAACTGAATATGGAAATCAGTATTATGGATGTGGGTATCTGGTTCTTACGAGAATCAGAGAGGATTTTACTTCCAAAGAATTATATTTGACTTCATATGTCTCAGGTTTTCTTAAAGGCCCTATTAAAAAGACATTTCTTTTTGTTTCATAGAACTGGGAACTCTCCTGGGCAGAGAAGTAGCTGAAAAGAGGTAATTTCTTGGACTGGGGTTGTGACTCAGTGGTTAGAGTGCTTGCCTTGCAAATGTGAGGCACTGGGTTTGATTCTCAGCACCGCGTACAAATAAATGAATAAAACAAAGGTCCATCAACAACTAAAACAATACTTAAAAAGAGAGGTAATTTATTGAAAACATTGTAAATAAAATGAATAATCTGTTGCCACCTGGAGCAAAAGATTATAGTAGAGGAAAACAACAGATATGATGAAAACCTAGGAGAAATCTGGGAGAAACCTAGGCGAGAGAGTAACTTTTAGGAATAAGGGCTTTGAAAATTCTCATGTGTTACATGAATCCAAGAAAGCCAAACAAATGCCAAGGGCAAGAAGAATGGTGAGAAAAGATGTGAGATGACCTTAAGATTTCACATATGGCTGATTTAGTCTCATTGCAACCACAAAGTAAAGTCCAAGGTAGAATTATAAAAAACATGACTAAGAATGGAAGGAGTGCTCTAAAAAAGAGGCATTCTGCAAAGGCCAAACAGTTTTTCCTTTCCTTTCTTTTATCTTTTTTTCTTTTCTTCTCTTCTCCTTAGTTTTTATCTTACTCGTTTGTCCTCTACTCATATAAGTAAATATCTGTCAAATCACTAAGTAACAACAAGCTAAAGGGACCCGCACTTCAGAAATGAAACATCACAAGAATATGGTCTTTTAAATGTAGTTTAAAACTTAAGCAACCCCAAAACACAGCCCATATAAGGCAACAACAAACCCTGAGGAGGGGGATGATTCCAATTCCTAGAGGTACCCAAGTGTAATAATTCAAATCTCCAATGCCAACAAAACCTTATGATGCACGGAAAGGTAACAAGACAATATGGAACTACTACAGGAAAATAAAGCGTTAACTGAAATTTTCCAGAAGAAATAAGGACATTTATCTTACTAGCAATGACATGAAATTGTTTGCCTTTAATATGCTCAAATAGTTAAAAGAAGTTATGGAAAAAGTAATATGTAAAATCCAGAAAAAGATTATTTCAACCAAAAGAGTATATCAATAAAGAGATTAAATAGAAAGAACCAAATAGAAATACTGGAGATTTAAAGTATAATAATATTGCAAACTTATTAGAGAGGTTAACAACAGTTTAGAGCAAACAAAAGAAAGAAGCAGCTAAAATGGACAATAGTAAATTTAAATAATCTTTTGTATTGAGCAGGAAAAAATTAAGAAAATGAAGAAAGACTTAGAAATGCTTTCATTTGCATAGTAACAGTCACAGGGAAGAGAAGGAAGGAGAGACAAAATGCCAGAAAGAATAAGGAAAGAAATAATGTCCAAATATTTTTCAAATTTGATAAAATGCATGATTTAATACACCTAAACAACTGTATGAAATCCAAGCAGATAATAACAAAAAGATGCACACAGAGAAACATTATAATCAAGCTGTCAAATTCAAATAAAAGAGAAATTCTTGAAAGGAGAAACCGAGAAGTCATTTGTTAAGATACAAGGGAACCTCAGTAAGATTGTTAGCTGATTTCTAATTAGAAACCATTAATTAGAGAAGGCAACAAGAAGAAATATTTAGAGCACTGAAAAAAAAAAATACCAACTGTCAACCAAGAATTCTCTATTGAGTAAAATTTTACTTCAAAAGTTAAGGAACTAGGAGATCATTCTGGGCTTCTTTCCCTAATCCTCTGAAACCTGACCTTATCACCTTACCACCACTGCTAATGCCTAGGTTGAGATTATTTCTTGCCTGGATTATAGAAACTGGTCTTTTTTACTCTCAGAATAAAAATATATCCCCAGGTAGAGTTGACATGTCCCCAGTGGCTACCCCATGACTTTCTCTTCCACACTTTGCCAACCCCTCTCCCTTGTGCCTGCTCTGCTTCACTCACACTGACCTTGCATTTTCTCAACAATTCAGTTGTGCTCCTACCTTAGCTTTTGCTGCTTTTTCTTCTTGGAACTCTTCTACTGTCCTCTTACTTACTTATATTCAAATGATCCTTTAAATCCTCCCTGGTCAGTTACTGAAAACAACCCCCCCAATTCCCAGACTCCTGTATCCTGTACTCGGTTTTAATATGCTCCATATCATTTATTGTTACAAGGCCTATGGTTATTTGATTAATGCCTATTACTTCAACTAGAATACAAACTCTCTGAGGGTAAGAATGTCTGTGTATTTATTGTTGTACCTCTAGATTTTATACCAGGATGGGATGCTCAATAAATGCCTGTTCAATTAATTTTTTAAAAAGTGAAGGAAAATAGATGGGGTTGTGGCTCAGTGGTAAAGCACTTGTCTAGAACATGTAAGGCACTGAGTTTGATCCTCAGCACCACATTAAAAAAGTTAAGGAGAAATTGAGACAAAACAAAATTGGAGTTTGTCACTGCATACTTGCTATACAAGAAAAACATTGGACATAAGCCAAGTAATATTATATTTTTGGTTTGCAGATCTTCCTTTTATGTGATTTGAAAAATAAATTCATAGAAACTAAGCCAGGCATGGTGGCACGAGCCTGTAATCCCAGCACTTAGGGAGGCTGAGACAGGAGAATCACAAGTTCAAAGCCAGCCTCAGCAATGGCGAGGTGCTAAGCAACTCAGTGAGACCCTGTCTCTACATAAAACACAAAATAGGGCTGGGGATGTGGCTCAGTGGTCGAGTGCCCCTGAGTTCAATCCCTGGCACCAATAAATAAATAAATAAATAAATAAATAAATAAATTCATAGAAACTACAAATATTAGGCTGTGCTAATAATTAGACAATAATATACAAAGATGTAATTATTAAAAGTAACAACATTATGACAATCAAAGTATATGGGGTAGGATTTTACATAATAATGAGATTAAGTTGATATTAATTTATACTTATTGCTAATTTTAACATGTTAACTGTAATCCTAGGATGCCTATTGGAAAATAATATTAAAATATATGGAAAAGGAAATGAGAAGTATTACAAACAGTACACTACACAAAATCAATTAAACACGAGTAAGAGGAGTAATGTTAGACTTTAGAAACAAACAAAAGAAATAATGTGTATACAAAATGAATAGCAAAATGATAGATATGTGTACTTCTTTATAGTAATTACATTGACTAAAAGTATATTAAATTTTAAAATAAAATGTATCAATTAGTAAATTTAAGTAAAAAACAGTCTATGCTGAATTTAAATCCAAAGATACAAATAGCTTGTATTTCCTTTGAGAGGAAAGACAAAGTTATTCCATGTAAATGGTGATCAAAAGGGAGCTATGTATTTATACTGAGGTAGGAAAAATAGTAAAAAATGTTAAAGGAGAACAAGAAATATATCACATATTGATAAAATGTTCAATTCATCAACAATAATGTTTATAAGCATATAGACATCAAAGAATAGAGACCCCAAATATATAAAGCTAACATTGATAGAAACTGAAGTGTTAAAAGAAACACTTCTGGAATAATAGTTGGATATTTGTATTTCTTACATTCAATAATAGAACAACCATACAAAATATCAGTAAGGAAATAATAGACTTGAACAACAGAATAAACAAGTAGACCTAACAGACTTATACACACTCCAAATGAGAAAATACATGTTCTTCTCAAGAGACTAGGGAAAATTCTGAAGGGCAGAGAATATATTGGGTCACAAAACAAGTCTCGCATTTAAAAAGACTGAAATAATGCAAAGTTATTTTCTGTGATCACAATGAACTGAAAATGGAAATTAACAGAAGGAAATTTTTAAAAATCAGGGATAAGTGGAAGTTAAACAATATATCCTTAAACAACCAATGCATCAAGAAGAAATCACAAGGGAAATTTCAAAATACTTAAGGATAAATTAAAACAATCACAACATACCAAACTTACAGGAGAAAGCAAAGTTAATTTTAGCATGAAAAGTTATTATTATAAACATCTACATTAAAAAAATATCTCTGGGCTGGGATTATAGCTCAGTGGTAGGGTGCTTGCCTTGCACATGTGGAGCACTGGGTTTGATCCTCAGCACCACATAAAGATAAATAAAGATATTGTGTCCATTTACAATTAAAAATATTAAAAATATATCTCAAATTAGAAACCTAACATTACATCTTATAGTATCTTAAAAATAAAGGCAAATTAAACCCAAGGATAACTGTAGGAAGGAGGAAAGGAATAATTAGCATGGAAAAAAACCCACTAAATACAATAGATAAAATTAATCAAAATCAAATTCTAGTTCTTAGAATACATCAGTAAAACTGACAAAATTTCAGCTAAAATGACTGTGAGTAAAGAATGAAGTTGCCAGGTATGGTGGTACACATCTAAAATCCAGCAGTTCAGGAGTGTGAGGCAGGAGGATCAGAAGTTTGAAGGCTGTCTCAGCAATTTAGTGAGGCACTAAATCAACTTACTGAGACCCTTTTTCGAAATAAAAAATAGGGATGTAGCTCAGTGGTAAAGTGACCCTGGGCTTAATCCGATACCAAAAGAAAGAAAGAAAGAAAGAAAGAAAGAAAGAAAGAAAGAAAGAAAGAAAGAAAGAAAGAAAGAAAGAAAGGAAAGAAAGAAAGAAAGAAAGAAAGAAAGAAAGAAAGAAAGAAAGAAAGAAAGAAAGAAAGAAAGAAAGAAAGAAAAGAAAGAAAGAAAAGAAAGAAAGAAAGAAAGAGAAAGAAAAGAAAAAAAAATCCTAATTAAATAAAAAACTTAGAACATTTGTACAACCCCGAATTCATGGATTATCTCAATATCAAAAACAAAGATTTCACAAGAAGATAATACTACGAAATAGTATTCTTTTTGAATATTTATTTAAAATACGATCACATCATATCTAGTAGCATATTCAAATTCTAAAATTTAAGATTATACTACATAATAAAGAAAATATGTTACCAATCCACTACTAATCTAATAATGGTGAAAGACTGAAAGCTTTTCCCCTTATATCTTGAACAAGAATGACAATTTTTTTGCCATTTTTCTTCAACAGGTTATGAGATATTATATCCAAAGCATTCAGACAAGAAAAATGTAGATTTAAAGTACCCAAATAGGAACAAAAGTAAAAATATGTCTTTCACAGATGAAATGATATTTTACGAAAAGAATTCTAGAAAAATTACAAAAACTGTTAGAACTAATAAATTCAGCAAAGTTGAACAGTACAAATTCAACACAATAAAAACAGTGGTAATTCTATACACTAGCAGTGAAAAGCATAAAATGCAATTAATAAAACAATTTCATTAAACATTGTCTTAGAAACGATACATAAGAATAAATTTAACCAGGGCTGGGGCTGTGGCTCAGTGGTAGAGCGCTTGCCTAGCATGCGTGAGGCACTGGGTTCAATCCTCAGCACCACATATAAATAATAAATGAATAAAATAAAGATTCATCAACAACTAAAAAAAAATTTAAAAAAAGAATAAATTTAACCAAGGAAATACAAGATTTATATGCTGAAAACTATAAAACACTGCTGAAAGAAATTAGGGGATACTTAAATAAAAGGAAATATATCATATATTCTTGTATTAATAGACAATATTATAAAGATGCTGATACTCCTGAAGCCATTTGCAGATCTAATGATATCCCTTTCAAACTCCCAAGGGTCTTTTCTTAAAAAAAATTGTTCCTGAAATTCATATGGATTTGCAAGGCATAATGCTATGGTTTGGATAGTGAACATTCCCCAAAGCTCATGTGTTAGGCAATACAACAATATTCAGAGGTGAAATAATTGGACTGGATCATGAGGTTTTTGACCTCATCTGTGGATTAATGTTTGATTGATTAACAGTTTGAATAGATTAACTGGGAGGTGGCAAAAACTGTAGGCATGAGGCATGGCTGAAAGATGTAGGTCACTGGGGTCATGGACTTGGGGACTATGTCTGTCCCAGCACTCCATTTCTCTCTCTCTCTATCTTCCCCTCTCCTTCTCCCTCTCTCCTCTCCCTTTTCCCTTCCCTCTCCCTCTTCCTCTCTCCTCTCCCTCTCCCCCTCCTTCTCCCTCTCCCTCTCTCCCTCACTCCCCTTTTCCCCTTTCTCTCTCCTTTCTGGTTGTTATGAGCTGAGCACATTTCCCCTTCATGTCCTTCTGCCATGATGTTTCTGACATGAAGCATGCTGACCATGGACAGAAACTCTGAAACTGTGAGTCAAAATGAATCTTCCCTTTGTCAAATTGTTCTTATCAGGTATTTTGATCATAATACTGATCAGTCAGCACAATTTGGATAAAGAGCAGCAAAATTTTGGGGCTCAAGCTTCTAATTTCAAAACTTACCACAAAATGTCAGTATTGGAAAGTGTGATATTGTCATAAATACATATGTGCACACCATTGGAACAGCATTGATACTCTAAAAATAAATCCATATATCTATAGACAAGTGAGGTTTAACCAAGTTGTCAAGAGTATTCCCTGGGGGAAATAAGAATCCTTCAATAAATGGCACCAGGAAAACTGGTATCCACATTCAAAAGAACAAAGTTGAACTCCTACAGCATACCATATGTAATATTAACTCAAATTAGATCAAGACCTAAATGTAGGGCTAAACCTATAATAATATTAGAAGAAACTCAAGGGCTGATTTTTCATTACCTTATATTCAGTAATTAATTCTTTTTATTTTTTGCTACTAGGGATTGAACTCAGGGTCATTTTACACTGAGCTGCATTCACAGCCCTATTTATTTAATTGATTTTCTTTTGAGAAAAAAATCTCACTAAATTGAATAAGTCCTAGCTAAATTGCTGAGGCTGGCATCAAACATGATACCCTTCTGCCTTCACCTCCTGAATTGCTGGGATGAAAAGCATGCCATTGCACTCAACAATGATTCATTCTTATGACTCCAAAAATCTAAGCAATAAAAGAAAAAATAAACAATTGAACTGTGTTAAAATTTTTAAAAATGTGCAATGAGTAACACTATCACTAAAGAAGACAAATGGATGAGAGGAAAGATTTGTAATGCACATCTTATATGCATCTGGTATGTAGAATATACAAAGGACTCGCATTGCTCTTTAATAAAAAATGAACGAACAATTAAAAACAGGCAAATTACCTGAATAAATATTCATCCAAATAAGATATACAAGTTACCAATAAATATAAGAAAAAATATTCAACATCATTGTTCAATAAAGTAATGCACATCAAAATGCTTTGTGATCCAATTTTATACCTACTAGGATGCTAGAATCCCAAATATGCAAATTAATAATATGTTGAGGATGTGGAGCAATTAGAACTTTCACATATTGCTGGTAGGAATATAAAATTGTTCAGCTGCTGCAGAAAATAGGCTCTTCTTTGAAAAGTTAAACATAGCATTTCCATATGAACAAGTAATTTCACACTTATGTATATACCCCCTCCCCAAAATTGAAAACAAGTACTTAGATATGGAGTTCCTGTCCATGCTAGGCCTTAAGAATCTACAAAATCTCATAGACCCTGGGTGGGTGACCAACCCAGCAAGACTCTCCTAGGTTTCTTATGCACATAGGAAAGGGTGACCTCTGACACTGTGGGGTGCTGCTACAATTCCACAATGTCCCCAAAGTAAATTTAACAGAACTGTGGAAAGCTGTTGATCAAACCAGAAAGAACAGAGAAAAATATGACAATGGAAAACCAGAAAATAAAACTCTATGTGATAACTGAAATTCTGATAGTCAAAACCAAGGTATGGTTGAAACTCTAAAATATTAAACTCTAGAGCTATTCTCTCCCTCCTTTTCATCACCTACTAAGAAACTAACTTGAAGTCCAAAAATGAGACAGGAAATATCCTCCAGAAATAACACATGCATTGAGCACCTGATGTTATCTGAAGATATTTAATCAAAATGCAAAGCAGTGTATCCAGTGTTCAGTGCAAGAGGATCCAAACAGTGAGACAAATTGCTCCCTCCCTAATGTCATGTCCTTCCTGCATTTGAGGAACTTTGTGGATGGTTCTGGCCTACATGATGCCATGCTTCTCTACTGTGACATCTGTGGGTTGGGGGCTCTTTGTAAAGCACCAAGACATACCCATGGTCAGGACCAATTATCAGACTCTCAGATACATTATTTCCCTGCACCTGTGATTTCTCTACTCCTTACTCTTTATTGGCCATAACACAGCCAACTAAATACTTCATCAAATAACCTTTGAACTTGAGTTCACAATGGCTGTTTCCACTTTTTTCATTGACACTGTTGCTGTGTTTCTGGCTTTTAAGACTGTGAAACCTGGGTGAATAATGAGGCAGATATTGGTATTAGGATCTTCTAACTCTGTTATACCCACCTGCTCCCTGATTCAAGTGATCATCTGTGGAATGTGGCTTGGAACTTCTCCTCCGGTCTTTGACATAGATACACACTTTACACATTATATCATTATCATGTGCGATAAGGGCTTGCTCACTGGCTTCTACTATGTCTTGGTATATTTGTGTCTCTGACATAGTGAGTGAAGCCAAGTTCCTGACATTCTGCATGATGGTGTTCTGTGGTGTCTCAGTCACCTTCTTCTGTGTCTGTCACAATACCAAGAGGAAGGTCAGGGTGGCCATGGAACTTGTATCCATCTTGGCCTCTAGTGCATGGCTGCCAAGCTGCATTTGTGCCCCCAAGTGCTATATA
>PVHX01028542.1:0-17959 GCA_004024805.1 Geosciurus inauris | reverse complement strand
GATCTACATGGTATTGAATTTCAACATCCTGGCACTAAGATCAAAGATAAAGTCCCATGCTTACTACCTTGTCTTACTCCCCAGTAGATGCAGGCTTTCTCTGTACTGCACTATCTGAATTTGTGGGAAGGGTGATGGAAGCAGTCTCTCCCATACTAGGCTAAGGTGGATACAAGGATCCATCTGTAAGCACTATTCTAGGGGATGGACTGTGAGAGTCTGGGTTTCTCTGTGTTATTCCTAGCACTGGGTTCCAAGTCTATAGTCTTGACTTAATTCCATTCTCCTCCCGCAAGAGAGAGGTTTCTGTCTTCATGCTTCATTAGTTGGAGTTTGGTAAAGGGTGATGCAAGCATGTTTGTACTTCCTATCTTCTTCAATATGTCTTTTCTTCTTATTATTATAAAACAAGGTACTATTATCTCTCAACATGTGTTCTTAGTGCTTGTGAAGTCAAATTTGTGCATGAATAGCTTTTCAGATTGGTGTTTCTGTGAGGAAATAATCACAAGAGGGTCTCAACTCTGCCACCATATCAATATGATCTGGCAGCATTTCTATACACAATATCAAATTGTCTGGAAAAGAAAAGAAGAAAATAACCCCATTCACAATAGTCATAATAATAATAAAATACTGGGGAATAAATATATCCAAGAAGGTTAAAGATCTGTACACTGAAAACCACAATGAAACAAACTGAAGAAAATAAAAATAAATAGAAAGACATTTGTATTCTTGGGTCAGAAAAAATAATACTTATAATATATTTATGCTACCCAAAGTGATCTACAGAATCAATGCAATCTTTACCAAAATACCAATGGCACTTTTCACATAAATAGACATAAAAACTCTAAAATTCATGTGGAAATGCAAAAGACCCCAAATAGTGACAGCAAACTGTAACAAGAAGAACAAAGATTGAATAATCACACTACCTGATTTCACCAAAGCCATATGAAGAAAATGATTAAGAGTGTGAAGTGAGAGCCCATAGAATGGGAGAAAATCTTTGCTAACTACTTTTCTAATAAGAGATAACATCCAGTATACATAAAGAAATCAAAAAGCTTAACACACACAAAAATAGCCCAAACAGTAAATGGGCAAAACAACAAAACAGGCATTTCTCAAAAGAAAAAACACAAATGGTCAACGAGTATGTGAAAAGAGGTTCAACATCTTTAGCAATCAGGGAAATGCAAATCAGAACTATATTGTGATTTTATCTCACTCTGGCTAGAATGGCAATTCTCAGGAATACAAATAATAAACACTGGTGAGGATGCCAGGAAAAAGTTAGACTCATACATTGTACATTGTTAGTGGGACTTAAAATTAGTGAGACCACTCTAGAAAACAGTATGGAGATCCCTCAAAAAACTAGGATTGAAACCACTATATGACTTAGCTATCCCACTCCTTGATATTTATCCAAAAGAACTAAAATCAGCATACTATAGTGATATAGCCACAACAATCTTTATAGCAGCACAATTCACAATAACCACATTATGGAACAGGCCCAGGTGCCCTTCAATAGATGAATGGGTAAATAAAATATGGTATATATAAACAATGGAGTTTTATTCAGCCATAAATAAAATGAAATTGTGGCCTTTGTAGGTAAATGGATGGAAATGGAGAACACCATACAAAATGAAATACACCAGACTCAGAAAGTCAAGGGTCAAATATTTTCCCTCATATGCATAAGCTAGAACAAAGTAAGAGAAAAGAGGGGTTGGATAGCATTAGGATAGAGGGAAGATCAGTGGAATAGAAGGAGATGGAGTGGGAGGTAGAAGGGAGGGGCAGGAAAGGGAAGGAAACACGGAAACAATTTGAACAAAATTACACTATGTGCATTAATAAATATACCACAATGAATTTCACCTTCATGTATATCTATGAAGTACTAATTTAAAATAAATAAATAAATAAATAAGTAAAATACTAGGAGGGCATTGTGAAGTCAAATTTTGCATGAATAGCTTTTAAGATTGGTGTTTCTGTGAGAAAATAATCACAAGAGGGTCTTAACTCTGGAATAAGGGAGGGATTAAGGGAGGAAAAGAGGAGGCATCAAGCACTCAAATGAAGCAAATTAAATTCCCATGCATATTTGATTATTTCAGAATGAGCCCAACTATTATGTATAACTATAATGCAATAATAAAAGCATTAAAAATAATAAAATACCAATGCCAGTTTTTTTTTTTAACAAAAGCCATAGTAATCAAAAGTGCATGGTACTGGTCTAAAAATAGACACACAGACAAATGAGCTAAAGTGGAGACCCCCAGAAGTAAATTCACACATTGATTGTCAATTTATCTATCTATCTATCTATCTATCTATCTATCTATCTATCTATCTATTTATTTTTATGTGGTGCTGAACATCAAACCCAGTGCCTCACACATGCTAGGCAAGCACTCTACCACTGAACCACAGCCACAGCACCTCAATTTATTTTTTACAAAGTTGCCAAGAATACACTAGAGGGTAAGTACTGTATCCTAAAAATAAAGTGTGCAGTACAGAAAAACTGGATTATTACAAGCAATATAAGGAAATTAGAACTTTGTCTCATATCATATAAAAAGTAACTCAAAATAGATTAAGAACTTAAACATAAAACTGATACTATGAAACTACTAGAATAAAATATAGGGAAAAAGTCAATACCATTGATCTGGGCAATGTATTTTGGGGAGCAATTTTAGTTATGACCCCCAAATTATAGGCAACAAATGAAAAGAGATAAAGGGGTTACATCAAACTAAAAAGCTTTGTGAAGAAAAGGAAACAATAGGCAGAATGTAGAGACAACCTACAGAAAGGGAGAAAGTATTTGCAACTATACATGTAATACAGGATTAGAATTCAAAATATGTCAGGAACTTAGGCTGAGGTTGTAGCTCAGTGGTAGAGTGCTTGTCTAGCAAATGTGAGGCACTGGGATTGATCCTCAGCACCACATAAAAATAAATAAATAAATAAATAAATAAATAAATAAAGTTATTATGTCTATTTATAACACACACATGCATCTAACAACTCAATTACAAGAACACAAATAACTCAACCATTTTAAATGAGAAATATACCTGAATAGACCTTTCAAAAAAATAAAAAAAGACATAAGAGTGGCCAATGGGTAATAAAAAAAATGTTCAGTATCACTGATCACCAGGGAAATGCAAATTAAAACCACAGATAGAATGTCACTTCACACCTGTTAGAAAGTGTACTATCATAAAGACAGAAGATGAAACTTTTGTGAAGATGTGGAGAAAAGATAATCTTATGTATTGTTGGTATAAATTCAAATTAGCACAGCCATTATCAAAAAACTATGGTATTCCTCAAAAATGAAAATAAAACCATCATACAATCCACCAATCCTACTACTAGATATATATTCAAGGGATATGAAATTTGTATGCAAAAGAGATACCTGCACTCCCATGTTCAGTGAAGCATTATTCACAATAGCCAAGATATGGGAACAACCTGTGTGTCCAACAATGGATGAACAGAAAAAGAAAATATGGTATAAATGTACAGTGGAATATTAGTCTTTACAAAAGAAAATCCTGTAATTTGTGACAACATGGATGAAACCAATTATGTTAAAATAAACCAGGCACAGAATGACAAGCACTGTACGATCTCCATTTTATGGAAACAGAGTAAAATGATGATTATCAGGGACTGGGTTGGGGTTTTAAAATAAAATGGCCAAAGGCACAAAATTTCAGTTAGAAGGAATACTTTCAAGAGATTGATTGAAAAACATGGTGACTACAATTAATGACACAGTATTGTATATTTGCAAATTGCTAAGAGGGTAGACTTTAGGTATTCCCACCCAAAAGTGATAAGTATGTAAGTTAATGCATATGTTAAACAGCTTGATTCAGCATTTCCACAATGTATACATTTATCAATACCTACTGGTGTATTCCATAACTGTATACAATTTTTGCTTGTCACCTAAGTAAGTAAATAAAAAAATAGAAAGAGACATCCAGAGTGTGCTTTTACAGAGCAAAGGTGATGTGATTATAGAGTGAAAAGGCAGCCATCAAAAAATCAGAAAGAAAAGAACAAAAAACAACAGGCTCAGGAGAAATCAACACTGCAGACGCCTTAATCTTGGACTTTGAGCCCTCACAACTGTGAAAAATAAATGTTCATTATTTAAGCCACCTAATGTGTGGTATTGTGTTATGCCAGTTTTAATAGAGAGTACTACAAGATATAATATAGACTGCTGGTTTCCAAGTATTAGGGGAGAGGGTAATGGACAGGGAATGTTATATGGATGAGGAATTTTAATTTAGGATGATGGAAATGTATTAAAGCTAGATACAGGTGGTACAACATTGTGATTGTACTAAATGTCACTGGATTGTTCATTGCAAGATTGTTAGTATTTTAGATGTTTTATTGTGGAAAATAAACATAATACAAAATTTATATCTTAGCCATTTGTAAATGTGTAATTCAGTAATATTAAGTATACTGATATTGCTGTGGAATTATATCAATATTTATCTTTAGAAATTTTTCATAATGCCAAAATTGATATTCTCTCCAATCCCAATTTCCCCTTACCCTTAGCTTCTGGAAACCACTGTTCTACTTAATGTCTATGTCCATATGACTATTCTAAGTACCTCATAAATGAAATCATTCAGTATTTGCACTTCGGTGTCTGAATTCTTTCACTTAGTATATTTTCAAGGTTCATCCATATTGTACCACATAATAGGTGTTGATTCTTTTTAAACTGGAGCCATATTCTATTGTATGTATGCATCACATATTGTTTGTGTATTCATCTATTGATAGACACTTGAATTGCTTCCACATTTGGATTATTGTTAATAATGCCATTGTGAACATGGCTGTACAAATATAGTTTCAATTATTTTGGTTATATACTCAGGAGTTGAATTATTGGAATATATATAACAATATTACATTAATCTTTTGAATAAAAGTCATACTGTTTCTCATAGTGGCTGCATCATTTTACACTCCCACCATCAATATGCAAGCATTCTAAGTTCTCCATAGCTTCTGCAACACTTACTGTTTATTTATCATAATTAATGAATTACATACTTACATTATTTATCATTACCCTGCTAATGGCTGTACAGTGGTGTCTCATTGTGATTTTGATTTGTATTTCCTGAGTGACTAGAGATGTTAAGCATCATATCATGTGCTTATTGGACATTTGTATATCTTCTTTGGAGAAAAGTTTATTCAATTTCCTTGCCCATTTTTTAAATGTTTTTATGAATTTGTTTTCTTTTCTTTGGTCATTGTTGTCATTGAGTTCTTTGTGTTGAATCCCTATCCCTTATAAGATATATATTTCCAAATATTTTCTTCTATTCTGTTGGTGGCCTTTTTACTTTCTTGATAGTGTACTGATGCACAAAATTATCTAATTTTGATGAAGTTCAATTTATTTTTCATTTCTTACCAATACTTTCACTATCACATAAAATTGGAAATCCAATGTCATCAAGCTCTTGCCATAATTTCTTCTAAGATTTTTGTAGTGTTAGCTTGTACATCAAAATCTTGAATTCATTTTGAATTAATATTTAAGATGATGTAAATGAACAACTTCTGTCTTTGGAAAGTGCATATACAATTTTCCTAGTACCATTGATTGAAAAAAAAACTATCTTTCCCCATGGAATGAAAAATATCTCAGGGAGGAGACAAAGATGGCAGATTCATACTGATAAATGGGTAGACACACAAACAATATGAAAAACAAGGGAACAAACTGTTCTAAGCAAACCAAAATAAGACAATAACAGAATCCATTGATACCACAGTAAAGGAAATTTCAGAGGAGGAATTTAGAAAGTTCACCGTTAAACTGATATGCAAGGTAACATATAATATAAGGAGTGAAATCAGACAGAAAATACAGAGTGTGAAATGTCACTTCAAAAAGAGATAGAGATTTTGGAAAAGAACCAAATGGAAATCCTCAAAATGAAGGAATCAATAAACCAAATTAAAAATTCAATAGAGATTATCATCAACAGACTAGACCACTCAGAAAATAGAATTTCAAGCAATTAATTCAAAACATATAATCTTGAAAATAAAGTTGACTGTGGAAAAGACAGTAAGAGACGATGATCAGAATTCTCAAAAATATGTGATAACATGAAAAGACCAAATTTAAGATTTCTTGTGATAGATGAAGGCTCTGAAATACAAACTAAAGGAATGGGCAATATTTTCAATGAAATAGTATCTGGAAAATTCCCAAACCTTAAGAATAAAATGGAAAATCAAATACAGGAGTCATATAGGACTGCAGATACACAAAATTGCGATAGACACAAAATTGTGTGGACAAGGCACATTATAATGAAAATGCCTAACATACAGAATGAAGATAGCATTTTTAAGACTGCTAGAGAAAAATTATGAGTCACATTTAGAGGTAAAACAATCTGGACTTCAGCTGATTTCTCAACCCAGGCCACCAAAACTCAGAGGTCATGGAATAATATATACCAAGATCTGACAGAAAATGGATGACAACCAAGGATACTATATCCAGAAAAAATAAGCTTCAGATTTGATGATGAAATAAAATTCTTCCACAATAAACAAAAGGTAAAAGAATTCACAACTAGAAAGCCTATACTAAAAAAAAAAACAATAAAATATTTCACGAAGAAGAAATGAAAAATAAAATTGAAAACCTGCAGAGAGAGGAACTACACTAGAAGAATAGGCCATCAAAGTAAAAATTGCTACAAATTAAAAACAGGAATAAATCAAAATAACATGTGATAAAAATCTTGTCTCAATAATAACATTGAAGCCAGCCGCGATGGCCCATGCCTATAATCCCAGCACTTTGGGAAGTTGAGATGGGAGAATCTTGAATTCAAAGCCAGCCTCAGCAATGGTGAAGTACTAAGCAACTCAGTGAGACCCTGTCTCTACATAAAACACAAAATAGGGCTGGGGATGTGGCTCAGTGGGCGAGTACCCCTGAGTTCAATCCCTGGTACCAAAATAATAAGAATAAAAACAACAACAACAACAACAACATTGAATGTAAATGACCTAAACTCATCAATCAAAAGACATAGATTGGGAGATTGGATTAAAAAGCAAGACTCAACAATACACTGTTGCAAGGGACTCACCTCATAGGCAGAGATATCCACAGACTGAAAGTGAAAGTATGGGAAAAAAACTATCACTCATGTGGATCTCCTAAACAAGGAGGGATTTCTATATCCTCTTATAAAATAGATTGCTTTTGTTTTGGGGTACCAGAAATTGAATTCAGGGGCACTCAGCCACTGAGCCACATCCCCAGCCCCATTTTGTATTTTATTTAGAGACAGAGTCTCATTGAGTTGCTTAGTGCCTCGCTTTGCTGAGGCTGGCTTTGAACTTGCGATGATCCTCCTGCCTCAGCCTCCTGAGCTGCTAGGATTATAGGTGTGCACCACTGTGCCCAGTTACAAGGTGGATTTCAAACCAAAGTTAATCAAAACAAACAAACAAGTTCATTTCATACTGCATAGGGTATTATACAATAAGAAATAACAATTGTAAATATTTATTTATTTATTTGGTACCAGGGATTGAACTCAGGGGTACTCGACCACTAAGACACATCCTTAGCCTTAGTTTGTGTTTTATTTAGAGACAGAGTCTCACTGAGTTGCTTAGTGCCTTGCTGTTGCTGAGGCTGGCTTTGAACTCGCAAACCTCCTGCCCCAGCCTCCCAAAGTGCTAGGACAATAAGTGTGCACTAGCGTGCCTGGCTGTAAGTATTTATGCCCTAAACAATGGAGTACCTAATTACATCAAACAAACACTTCGCAATTTCAAGAGTCAAATAGACAACAAAAAAATAATACTGGTTGACTTTAACACATCTTTCTCATCGCTGGATAGGTCTTCCAATCAAAAACTAAATAACATGTAGGAGAACTCCCCATACCTTCAACCCCTCTCTTCCCTCTTTTCCCATTCTATGGTGATGAACCGCATGCCTGGCAGAGTGTGCCTCATTGGTTGTTACCTCGTGGCCGGGATTGGTCCGAGGACCCTATATAAGTCTCTGTACTTCCTGGATTAAAGGGGTTCTGCATCTCCCTCCAGTAGAGCAGTCTTACCTACCCCCAGACTCTGGGTGGAGTGACTCTGTGGACCTTCACCCCTAACCTTGTCCCATGAGATCCCACTTCGTCTTCATCAAAGACTCCTTTTCGTCTCCCTGGACCCCAAAGCCTCATCCTGTGAGACCCCACTTTGTCTTCCCCAAAGACCTCTTTTTGTCTCCTGGGACTCCAAGAATCTCGTCCTATGAGACCCCACTTCGTCTTCTCCAAAGACCCCTTTTTGTCTCTCAGGACCCCTACTAGTCGAGGAGACACATGAGGCAAGACTTCAAACAATAATAAAGAAGCAATAGAACTAAAAAATACAATTAACAATTTAGCCTTAACAGACATATATAGAATATTTCATCCATCAATCACTGAGTGCACTTTCTTCTTGGCAGCACATGGATAATTTTCTAAAATAGTCCATATCTTAGACTACAAAGCAACTCTCAACAAATATAAAAAGTAGAGATAATAATACCTTGCGTTCTATCAGATTATAATGGAATGAAATTAGAAATCACCAAATAAGAACCTACTCTAACACCTGGAGACTAAGTAACATGCTATTTAACAGTGAATATATAGCAGAAGATACCAGGGGTGCAATAAAAAAATACTTAGAGGTAAATGAAAATAGTGATATATCAAAATCTCTGGGACACTCTGAATGCAGTTTTAAGAGGCAAGTTCATAGCATTGAGTTCATTCATTAAAAGAATAGAAAGTCATCAAATAAATAACCCAAAATTACATCTCAAGGCCCTAGAAAAAGAGCAAATCAATATCCAAAACAGTAAAAGACATGAAATAATTAACAGCAGAGCTGAAATTAAGGCAATTGAAGTTTAAAAAAATAATACATAAGAACAATGAAACAAAAAGATGGTTCTTTTAACATAAATGAATCATATTGATAAACCCTTAGCCAAACTTACCGAAAGAAAGAGGTAAAAAACCAAATAATTAAAATTTGTGCTGAAAATGGAAATAGCACCATGGATACTACTGAAATGCAGAGGATAATCAAAAACTATTTAAGAAAATCTATACTCCAAAAAATTAGAAAATCCTGAAGACATTGACAAATTTCTAGAGACATGTGACCTACCAAATTAAACCAGGAGGACATAGAAAATTTAAACAGATCAATTTCAAGTATTGGAATTGAAGATACCATGAAAAGCCTACCAACAGATTTCTGGGAGCACGCTGCGTGGAGCTATGCTGCTTGGGAGCTTTCAGCAAGGCATGGTTCACTGTCTCCTGGGCAGATTCTTTTGCTGAACCCACAGGAAGACGTCCAGTTTCAGAAGAAGGTACAGCAGGTTCGCCAGTGCATAACCCAGCCTACAGCTCCAAAGCATGTACTTGATGCTGGCTCTGGGAATGCAAGCCTAGAAAACAGTTGATGATTTTTCTTGTGGGGAGATAGACATCAGACGACTAACTCTTTAAATTATTGTTGTGACAAGTAAAAATATAGGCAAAAAAAGCAAGAAAAACTTATTCTTGGAGTAATCTTTGTGAGCCACCTGCCTCCAGCATTTTATGAAACCCAAATCAAAGCATATTTCTCCCAGTTTGGCACTATTACAAGGTTCAGACTGTCCAGAAGTAAAAGGACCAGAAATAGCAAAGGCTATGCCTTTGTGGAGTTTAAGTCTGAAGATGTTGCCAAGATAGTTGCTGAAACAATGAATAACTACCTTTTTGGTGAATGATTTTTGATGTAAAAAGTACACAAAGAACTTTTTTTCATTTTTTAGTTATAGATTGATGTGATACTTGTATTTTATTTATTTATTTTTATGTGGTGCTGAATATCAAACCCAGTGCCTTGAGAGTACTAGGTGAGCACTCCTACCACTGAGCCACATCCCTAGACCCCACAAAGAACTTTTTAAAGAGTGGAATGTTGCATTTCATCAGCCATCATATATAGCCATGAAGCACTAAAATTAAAATCAGACATTTATTCAAAAGATACTGATGGAAGAGTGATTTAGAAGGAAAGAAAAATTGCTCAGGAAGAAATTAGGAGCAAAAGGAATTAACTATGATTATCATTCATTGGTTTTATCCAATAAGACCAAAGAGACTTCAGATAAACCTACAAAGAAGAAAAATGTTTCAGGCACCAAACAAGAAGAAAAGGGTTCCTAAAGGCACTGCTACCACTCCTGAGAATTCTAAAGATAGCCAGGGCCCCACACCACTTTGTTCAGTAACATTTTTGGAAAAACGAAAATCTGAAGTGGTGGGAACGGATGATAATAAAGATGATGAAACAGTTTTCAAGCGACCTATATCTGGTGCAGAAGGAGTACAAGAGACTCCAACACCTAAGCATTCGGGGAAAAAAAGATAAGGACAAAGAAAAACGAAGCAGTAACTCTGAATGCTTTATGTATATTATATCTTCTGACAAAATGTGATAATTTTCTTACAGTGGCTAACTAAATTTTACAAGGTACAATAAAATGTAGCCATTGACAGCCTTGAAGGAGAAAACATGCTATTTGTTGAGTCCACTAAGGAAATCAGTGGCCTCAACAAACAGCATATTGCCCTTGCTGAAATACAGGGATACAACATTGCCTGAAGTGGTTGGGCTCACACTGCCGTTGTCCTGGTGTCTCCTAATTTTCATATTTCCTGTCTCCTCTTTAGTTTTCCTGTGTTAAAGGATCAGTGTTAACTGCACACATAAGTACTAATTTGTAGCTTTTTAAAAATCACCACTAAATTTAAAAAGTGAGTCCTGCCTAAAAAAAAAAAAAAAAAAAAAAAAAGCCTATCAACAAAGAAAAGCCCAGGACCAACCAGATTCATTCTCAACTGAGTTCTACCAGACCTTTAAAGAAGAACTAACACTAACTCTCCTCAATTATTCCACAAAATAGAAAAGAAGGGAACCCTTCTAAATTCATTCTATGAAGCTAGTGTCACCCTAATACACAAATCAGATATAGACACATCAAGAAAATAAAACTTCAGACCAATATCCCTAATGAACAAAGATGCAAAAATTCTTAATAAAATACTGGCAAATCACATTAAAAACACATTAAAAAGATAGTGCACCATGATTAGTGGGTTACATCCCATGGATACAAGGTTGGATTAAAACATATGGAAATCAATAAATGTGATTCACCACATACATCTATTTAAAAATAACAATCCCATGCTTATCTTAATAGATTCAGTAATAGTATTTGGGTACAGCATCCATTCATGTTCAAAACACTAGAAATCTAGGGATAGTAAGAACATATCTCAACATTGTAAAAACTATATATATTAAAACCAAGGCCACATCACTGAAAATGGAAAAAAAATGAAACCATTCCCTCTAAAATCTGAAACAAGACAGGGATGCCCCTCTTTCACCACTTCTATCCAACATGGTCCTTGAAACTCTAGCCAGAGAAATTATGCCAAAGAAAGAAATTCATAGTATACAAATAGGAAAAGAAGAGCTCAAATTATCAGTAGTTGCTGATGACATGATCCTGTATTTTGGAGACCAAAAAATCTCCACCACAAAAATTCTAGAAAGTATATATACATTCAGCAAAGTAGCAGGATGTAAAATTAACACCCATCAATCAATTGTGTTTTTATAAACCAATGATGAATCAGCTGAAAGAGAAATTAAGAAAAGTATCCCATTCACAATTGCCCTAAAAAAATAAAATACTGAAGAATCAATCCAACAAGAGATGAAATACTTCTACAATGGAAACTACAGAACACCAATGAAAGTAATTGAAGAAGACCTTAGACGATGGAAAGATCTCTCATGTTCTTAGATAGGCAGAATTAATATTGCCCAAATGTCTATACTACCAAAGCACTATACAGATTTAATGGAATTCCTATTAAACTTCCAATGACTTTCCTCATAGAAATAGATAAAACAGTCCTGAAATTCATTTGGAAACATAAGAGGCCTAGAATAGCCAAAACAATCCTTAGTGAGAAAAGTGAAGCAGGAGGCATCACAATACCAGACCCTTAAATTATACTACAGAGCTATAGTAAAAAAAATAACATGGTATTGGCACCAAAACAGACACAAAGACCAATGGAATAGAAGAGAAATACAGAGACAAATGCACATAAATACAGTTATCTCATATTAGACAAAGGCATCAAAAACATACATTGGAGAAAAGATAGCCTCTTCAAAAAATGGTGCTGGGAGAACTGGAAATCCATATATATCAACATGAAATTTAACCCCTATCTCTCACCTTGCAAAAAACTCATCTCAATGTGGATCAAAGACCTAGGTATTAGACCAGAAACCTTGCACCTACTTGAAGAAAATGTAGGCCCAATACCCCAACATGTTGGCTTAGAAACCAACTCCCTCAACAACCAAACATCAATAAATGGGATGATATCAAACTAAAAAGCTTCTTCACAGCAAAGGAAACAAGAATGTGAAGAGAGAGCCTATGGAATGTGAGATAATCTTTGCCTCCCACAACTCAGATAAGGTGTTACTTTCCAGAAAATAAGAAGAACTCAAAAAACTTGACACCAACAAAACAAAACAAAACAAAACAAAAACCTCAAATAATCCATTTAATAAATGGACAAAGGAAATAAACAGACACTTCCCATAAGAAAAAATATGGTCAACAAATATATGACAAAATGTTCAACATCTCTAGCAATTATAGAAATGCAAATTAAAACTACATTGAGATTTCACCTCACTCCAGTCAGAATGGCAACTATCTAGAATACAGGTAACAATAAATGTTTGCAAGGATTTGGGAAAAGGGTAAACTCATAGATTGCTGGTGGGAATGCAAATTGGTGCAAACCCTCTGGAAAGTATGTGGAGAGTGGTGGTTTGGATTATGATCTATGACTGCCTCATGGCTGCATTTTGGCTGGCAACATCCTGTGCAAAGGTGCAGGTAAGATTGCCCAGTTGTTTCATCTGCTTGTTCATGATGGAATTTCAACTGCTGTCCCTTGTATGGGCATTTTAGATTCTCACAGCCATAGGAGTTCATTGCCACCTGGGCCTCCAACTCCTCTGAACTTTCCAGAGCCCTGTGACAAGCCATCACTTGGTTCCAGCACATTCTTTCTCTCTGTCCATCTTCCCTGGATAAGCCTGGGACAAGTGTGACTCAGGAAGCTTTACAACACTGCTACTGGGTCCAGCCCATACTTTCTCTACCGTAACAAACATGATCTTCATCATATTAACATAGAGAATCAGCCTGAGGGGGCTGGGAGAAAAAATTGACATAGGAGCAAGTAACAGATTCTAGCTGGAAAACCATGCTCTGAGAGTCCATCTTTCTTCATCTTTCTCATTGATGACTTTGGACTTGACCCTTACATCTCCCATGGGGGCAGAATTCTACAAGCACAATTCATTGATATTTCCTTCAGTTTTAAATGCTAATAATGGATGATATTAATCTTCAATATTTCAGCATCTCTTCTATTGAATCAGAATTGCTTTCTCATAGTATATATTAGAAAGATGTTCAATAAACTAAAACAAACCAGAAAACAAAACAAAACAAAAGATTGCCCAGTTGCTATGGTGACACTTGGCCTGAGGTGGCTCTGTGCAAGGGCGCAGAGCTATATCAGTCTGGACCTTGAGCTCAGACACTAGCTCCTGGGGATAGAGAATTCTGAGCATAACAAGATAACACTAATGTCTTGCAAAATTGCCTATTTGCATAAACTTTCCCACAAATAACCTCTTGATGATAAAATCTATATAATAAACATCCTGATTTAGCTCTGGGCCATTTGTTCCTCCATCAGAGGACAGTATCCAACCTGAATTCAGCTTTCTCTATGTGTTTGTCTTTTCTCAATCCCCCATCACCCCTTGACAGTTTCTGAATTAACAGCCATGCAAGATGCGGCAAAAGTGGTATGGAGATTCCTCAAAAAACTAGGAATAGAACCACTATTTAACCTAGTTATACCACTTCTCGTATGTATCCAAAGGACTTAAAATCAGTATCTTACAATGATGAAGCCATAGCAGCTCAATTAACAATAGTTAAACTATGGAACCTACCTAGCTGCCCTTCAACGAATGAATTCATAAAGAAAATGTGGTATATATATACACAATGGAATATTACTCAGCCATAAAGAAGAATGACTTTATGACATCCGCTAGTAAATGGATGGAACAGGAGACTATCATGCTAAGCAAAAAAGCCAATCCCCCAAAACCAAAGCTCTAATGGTCTCTCTGATATATGGATGCTAACATGTAGCAAAGTGGGGAGGGGAAGTACAGAAGTTCAGTGGAGTATACAAAGGAGAATGAAAGGAATGGAGGGGATATAGGAATATTAAAGATGAAAGAATTAATCTGACAAAACTTTTCCATGTACACATATGTATACACCACAGTGAATCCCCGCATCATGTATATACACGAGTTGGGATTCTAGTTAGAATAAGATATAATCCATGATTTTCTAAATAGTCAAAATTGAATCTATTGTCATGTATAACTAAAAACAACAAATAAAAGAAAAAATTTGGAATGGAAAATTCATTAGAGAAGCTCAATAAGGAATCTGAATTGGCTGAATAGCCATCAGTTAATTTGAAGATAGTTAAATGGTATTATGAGTCTCAGGAACAAAAAAGAGAAAAATGAATTAAAACATGGAGAGACATATAAAAATTTGGGATACTGTCAAAGATAACAACACAGACACAATGGGACTCTCATAAAGAGATGAGAAAAAGAAAGTATCATGGAAATATTTTTAAATGAATAATCACAGAAAATTTCAAATTTCATGAAAAACACTGAAGTTGACTTCTTGTAAAAATAATGGAACCCGAAGCCAGTGGGATGACATCTTCAGAGTATTAAAAGAAAAACACTGTTTACCATGATTTCTTATCCAGAAAAATCTCCTTAAAATTTTAACTATAAATTAAGAGAATTCCAAACATCAATGCTTCAATAATGTATGTCTACAAGAACTACTGGTAAGTCCTTCAGGATGAAGTTATAAGACATTAAGTGGTAACTTGAATTCACATGAAGAGATAAAGATTAAAGGTAAGAAAACTAAACAGGTAAATGTAAAAGCATAGTAAGCTGAATAATAGCCCCGTAAAAGATATACATGCCCAAACAGTTGTAACCTATGAATGTTAAAATTTATACCAAAAAGAAACTTTGAAGGAGCAATTAAACTCAAAATCTTGAGATTGGGATATTACCCTGGATTACCAGGTTGAGCCCTTAAAGCTATTATAAGTGTTCTCATAAGAGGAAGAGAGAGAATTTTGAGACACAGAAGAAAACAATATGAATATGAAAGAAGAGAGATAATTGAAGCTACCATTCTGAAGGTTTGAAGATGAAAGAAGAGAACATAAACCAAATAATACAATGAAGTTAGCTCTAGATGGTGAAAAGGCAGCTAGATATAATGGCACACTCCTGTAGTCCCAGCTATTAGGGAGGGGAGGCAGGAGGGTCAATTGATCCTGAGTTTGAGACCAGCCTGGGGAATATAAACTGTCTTAAATGACGAAAGAGAGAAAGGAGAAAAGAAGTGAAGGAGGGAGGGAGAAAGGAGGAAAAGAAGAGGTAGGTTGGAAAGGCAAGGAAAGGGATTCTCCCCTGAATTCTCTCAAGACTATATAGTCCTACTTTCCACTTGATTACAGCTCTACTATTTCAAATTTCTCACTTCCAGCATTATAAGAGAATAAAAAATCTGTTGTTTTAATCCACTGTTTGTGGTAATTGTTTCAGTTACAATAGTAAATTAATACAAATGACATAAATATTTATGTGTAGTTCTTTCCTATTTGATTTAAAACACTATAAAACTATAATTACCAAGCAGTGTTTATGGGTTTATAATGGCTAAACATGTTATTTCTATGAAGTTAATAGCACAAAGAAGGAAGGAGAGGATGGAATTGCATATTAAAGCAATCATCTTGTTTCTCATTGAATCAAAGTTAGAACTGATACAATGTAGATTGTTTTATGATGTTAATTTTAATCCCTAGGTCATCCACTAAGAAAACATTTTAAAAAATCTTGTTAAATAAACAAGAGAAGTAAAATGATACATGAAAAATATCTTTTTAAAAATAAGATAATATTGGGAAAATAGGGGAACAAAAAACATTAGGCCATAATGAAATTCTATATACACTTAAAATAATTGAAATTATACAAATGATATTCTCTGATCACAAAGGAATTACAATAGTTACCAAAAACATAAGAAAATCTGTAAATCCTAGAAATATGTAGAAATTAAACAATACACTCCCATTTCTTCAGAAGAAATCATTAGATAAATTACAACATATTTTGAAAAACAGAAGCACAACATATCAAAACTTACATGTATAGTAGAGCATTACTTAGATGAATATATGTACCTTCAATTTTAAATCAACAATCTAAGCTTCCAGTTTAAAATAAGAAACTAGTCAGGTGCAGTGGCAAACACCTATAATCCCAGTGGCTTGGAAGGTTGAGGCAGAAGGATCACAAGTTTAAACTCAGCCTCAGCAACTTAGCAAGTCCCTAAGTAACTTAGTGAGACTCTGTCTCTAAATAAAATATAAAACATGGGCTAGGCATGTGGCTCAGTGGTTAAGCGACCCTGGTTTAATCCCTGGTAGCTCCCTTCCCCCAGAAAAACCTAAAAAAAAGAACAACTTAAATTGAAGAAATAAGAAGGAATGGAATGGTAAGGAATGGAGTGGAAATAAATAAAACAGAGAACAAAATATCAAGGAAACTAAAACTAGCTTCTTTGAAAATATATATTTTTAAAAACTGACAAAACTTCAGCTAGACCAATCAAGAAAGAAAGATGAAGATTGAAACTACTAAAATCAAAAATAAAAGATGAGAAATCAGCCCTAACCCTGTAGGTAAAAAAAAAACATGCTATGGAATGATATTATGAAAATCTGCATGTCAACAAATAAGACAAGATAGTTCCAAGAATGAGACAAACTACCAAAAGTGACTTAAAAGGAAACAAAGACAAGTAACATCACAGAAAATGTCATAATATAGGACTCCAGGGCTCTATAATGAGCAATTGGGGAACTAGAAAAAAACTGTCAGAATCAACTTTCTCAGAACTCTGGAATTCAGTCAAAAAGTTATAACAACTAGATTTAAACTTGGCAAAGAAACAAAGTGCTGCTTTGTAGAGAGAAATTTTAAATTGCCTACCTACCATGTCCCAGATTGGCAGTGAACTTTTGATGGCAGCCCATTCTCTTGGTTTAGATTGCTATTGCTAGAGGTAGGGGATTTGTACTTAATCTTATAGAATTATAAGATTGTGGGTTGTGCTCTTGGAAGCTCTCTGGAGGACCAGACTGGAAGCACTTCTAGGGCTAGAGTTGGTTTGGCTTTCTGATTGGCATTTTTCCAAAAGCATTTAAAGTCCCAGTTATTGGCCACAGCAGTTCAGGTAATGAGACAACACTGGGGACAGCAATAAATATAATGAGAGTCCTGGGAAGGTAGAGTTTGGGAAAGTAGATATTTGGAGTAACAAGCATTAAAAAAAATTCTCACATATACTAGGGAATTATTAATACCATATACACAAATGCCAAGAGTGGGACCACATATTCAGCAAACACCAGAGAAAACCTAGGAATTCATTTTGGGCTGAACTTCAGGTTCTAAACAAGCTGAAGGTAAAACATTGAAATATGCCCCACCTCAAAGCTTATCTGCAGAC
>PVHX01028541.1:0-17962 GCA_004024805.1 Geosciurus inauris | reverse complement strand
ATAGTTCTCCCAAATAACCTAGTAAACATTTATTATTAATAACTAGACTAGCATCTTCTAAAACTATTATTCCTGAGTTAGGCATAAATACATGTACCTAAAATAACTGGAAAAATTCCAAAACCAAGTATGAAAAAAAGTGTCACTTTAAATGTCAACACTGAATAAAGCAAATTAATATAAGGCAGTCCTAATTCATATTTATAAGAAAATCAGTAATGATACTAATAATTCATATTGTTTTTACTGCTCCAAAGTCCATTCTGTGGAGTTTTCAAAACCTATTTAATGGTGACTAAGAAAAGGATGAATTAATAACACCAAAGCTAAGACTGACAGCTTAATACAAGAATATAAGAGGAAATTCCACTGATTACTTGACCAATGAAAATGAACTAAAAATTAAAATTAGTGGTCAACATTCATGCACACTTTAAAAACATGGCAGATACATTTTTAACTTATGTACATACTAATATATGGAGCCATGCCAGGGTCCAGCGTTGTAATCATGCTTTCTACTGAATGTTTTGTCTTATCAAGCACAGATTTCACCATAGGATTTCCAGCCACACCCTGCATAAAAAAATTAGTATATAAATTCATAGATACTCACTCTAAGCAAAGAATACCATGATCTTTTTTTGACTGTGAGGGATATTTTTTAAGTTTCCAATGCATCCCAGACAAGCACTTTTTTAAAATATAAAAAAAAAAAATGAGGTCAGAGCAATTTCAAATTGTTGTTATTTTCTAACTGGTCCTCTCAAGTTCTCTTCCCATTGCATCACAGATCCATAGCAGTGTGTAGACCAGCAGTAATCTGCAGACTATGCTTTGAATAGCACTGGCCTGGAACATATGATATTCCATGTACACTTCATTTATAAATAAATTTATATACTTCATCTCTACTTATCTATCTAAAATATTAGGTGAAACATCTTTCAGGTTCTCAAATACAGACTGGAATCAGATGTCTACACATATCCATACTTTGTTCCCTAATAAACAAAAATAGTAAAAACATCACTTTTCACCTGCATCCCCCTGTATGGTTCCCTATTACCTTAATATATAACATTTCAGAATGCTAAGCAACTCAATGAGACCTTGTCTCTAAATAAAATAGGGCTGAGGATGTGGCTCAGTGGTCAAGTACCCCTGAGTTCAATCCCCAGTACCAAAAAAAAATTATATATACATATAATATATATATATATATATATATATAATATATATATATATAACATTTAGCTCTGTTCTTCTAAAGTTTCCTTTCTTCCTACTTCCAGTTTCTCATTTTGTTCATTCCCATTCTCTTCTCAGCCAGACCTCTTCCTCTGGAGTCTTAGAACCACAGTTAGGCAGAAGAACCACATCTGTGTCCCTTCCTGTCTCTGCTCCTCCCAGAGTGAAAGCATCTGAGGAAGTAGTGCCTCCTGAGATGGCACTGAACAAACAAGCTAGATGCCCCCTCTTCCAACTTACCATTAAACTAAGGCGACTGGGGACAGGATGAGGTCCTGAGACTGAAATTCAAGACTACCTACCAACTGCATGCTAGGAACCATGAGCTACTACCATTCCAAACCTTGAAGAGCCAAACTGGGTATACAGTGGAAAGAGACACCTTCTTAGCAAGGGGTAAAAGAGTTATAGTCTCTATACAAATACAACTTTTAAATAACAAAATATTTTTAAGAATGGAAGCTGGAGGAGCCGGGCGTGGTGGCTCAAGCCTGTAATCCCAGCACTTAGGGAGGCTGAGACAGGAGAATCGCGAGTTCAAAGCCAGCCTCAGCAATGGCGAGGCACTAAGCAACTCAGTGAGACCCTGTCTCTTCATAAAACACAAAATAGGGCTGCGGATGTGGCTCAGTGGTCGAGTGCCCCTGAATTCAATCCCCGGTACAAAAAAAAAAGAATGGAAGCTTAGAAAAATGCCTTATTCTTAAAACATGAAGCTCTAATAATGTAAAATTTCACTTAATCATTTAACAATTTAAAAATGTTTAATACATGTAATGAAATTATAAATAAATCTTCAGAATATTGTGAAGAATATGGCTGAATGATTCCAAAATTCATTGATGAAAATAAGTGGGAAAGACCAACAATGAATGTCTTGTTTCATTGGCACAGATAACACAACATCTGAAGACAAATCGGCAAGCTTATGCAACTGAATACTGACATACTTTATGAATGGAGAGACTTTAACCACCCTCCCTATCTTATGCATCACTGAATACCCTCCATGCTCACCTCAGCACACAGAAGGCTTTCAATATGTACTAGTATAATCAATGAGCCTAGAGTAAAAACAGTATGTTCTGCCCCTTCCCTAGCCTCTGTCAACCACTGTATTAATTTCTTTCTGTTGTTTTGTCCTATTTCTTTCTGTTGTTTTGTCCTATTTTTGTCCTATTTAGGAGGCCATATATGAAATCAAATATAGCTTAATTTTCACTTAACATAATGCTTTTGAAATTCATCTGTTATTGGAAGAATCCAACTGCTGAGGAGTATTCCATTATATGGATATACAATTTTTCAATCCATTCAGCAGTTGGTACATGCTGTGATTTGGATGTGGTTTGTCTTCCACAGGTTCTGGTGCTGGAAGCTTGGTTCCCAATGCAATGTAGCTGAGGTGGTAAAACCTCTAGGAAGTGCAGCCTAATACAAGGTGATTAGGTCAGGGCAGCATTGCCCTCAGAAGGGATTAGTATCAGTCAAGTACCCCTGAGTTCAATCCCCAGTACCAAAAATATATATGTGTGTGTGTGTGTGTGTGTGTGTGTGTGTGCATATATATATGTATATATATGTGCATATATATATATGTATATAAATAACATTTACCTATGTTCTTCTAAAGTTTCCTTTCTTCCTACTTCAAGTTTCTCGTTTTGTTCATTCCCATTCACTTCTCAGCCAGACCTCTTCCTCATGAAGTAAGTTAGTTCTTGTGAGAATAGGATGTTATAAAGCAAGGCCAACCCATGGACTCAGCCCCTTCTACCTTCTACGTGTACTTCTCTGTACGTCTCTCCCATGCTATGATGCAGCCAGGAAGGCCTTCACCAGAGGCTAAACAGATGGAACCACTGGATCTTGGACTTTCAGCTTCCAAAACTGTAAGCTACATAAACTTATTTTCCTTGTAGAGTACCCAGCATTAGGTATTTTGTTAAAATAATATATAACAGATGAATACAGTGGATGTTTAAGATGGCTACTATTAATATTCATGTACAAAAAATAAAATAAACAGTATCTACTACTAGAAAGAAAAGCAGAGGGTGGTGGAATAGAATGGAGTTCAGAAAATGACATTAACATATAATTCAGTAACTAAAATAAAGGTGATATATCAAGTCACTGGGGACATAAGGTTCAAACAGTCCACTAAGTAGCTAGAAAATAATTGAGCTCTACCTTATATAGTAATGTCTTCCAGCTATATTAAACAGATGTAAAAAAAATGAAATGCTTAAAGCCTTAGAAGATATCAAAGAAAAACATTCATCATATATTATGGTAAGAAAAGGGCATTTTTTTTAGCATAAAAACTTAAAATTGAAGAGATTCACAGAAATGACTCTTGAAAATTTAAGAACTTTTGTGTCAAAAGGGATAATAAAATTAAAATAAAGAAAATTGCAACATATGATAGTATATAGTAAAATACTCTTACTGGGCTAGGGATGTCGCTTAGTGGTAGAGTGCCTGCCTGGCATGCATGAAGTCTTGGGTTGTATTCCCAGTACCAAAAAAAAACCTTAGGAATTCTTACAAATTCATTAAGAGAAGAAAATTATCCCAATTTAAAAGTGGGCAAAAAAACATGAACACAAAATTCACTCCCCCCAAAAAATACAAATGGCAGAAAATATGTTCCAATTCAGCAGCAAAGAAATACAAATAAAAATGAAATTCTGAAATTTTTTTGCCTATCAAATCAGAAAATATTCTATTTCAAATTAACAACTAGTGCTGCCAAATGAAAAATGCTGAACAGTGTATGTTGGTATAATACATGACTTTTAAAATGTCCACTTGGGCATTGATCAGAAATTGAAAGTTACCTATAAAGATTTACATACAAGAATGTTCATCATAGTTTCATGTAAGAGTTATAATTAGAAGAGATCATTGTACAACGTGATAACTTATAATTAACAGCAATGTATTAGATTCTTGAAAATTACTGAGAACAGATTTCAAGTTTGCTCACAAGAAAATGTTATATGAAGTAATGCATATGTTAATTAACTCAATTTAGTCATTCTATAATGCCTACATATTTTAAAACATCATGCTATATATGATAAATCTGTGTAATTTCTGTTTCTGAATTAAAATTAACTCATTAATTTTCAAAAATTACAATTAGAAAGTGTCAGTAGCAGATCTGTAAAATGAAACATAGGAAATAAATGCAATAGCATGCATAGTAAAATAGCCATTAAAAAATGTACTTCTGAAGAATATTTTATGGATGGGAAGATGTTCATGATAACAGCTAGGTAAAGACAAACAAAAAACACAAAATAATACCCATATCACTATTTGATTTTTATTAACAGAATAGGCACATATCCACAAATATACAAATGATGACAATAACCACAGAAAACTGGTAAGAAAAAGAATTTTTATTCTTCAAAAATTTCTCTAATGAACACCTATCAGTTTTATAATTAGAAAATTAAATATAATTTTAAAAGTAAATATTCCTTACCTTAATAAAACCCCAGATTCCACCAGCAGATGCTTCATCCTGGCCTCTATTAATTCTAGGATCTTCTTGTTCCTCTGGGAAAGTAATAGCTGATGTAGTTCCAGTTTCCGGTGCCAGAGATGTCAGGCTGGCTTGCTGAGTAATAGGAGTTGGCAAAATACCTATTCAATAGAAAAAATTTTAATATGTTAATTTATTCCACAAACTTTGTCCCTATAACAAGACACAGCAAATAGGTAGCTTAAAACAATTTTAATAATGTAACCATACACTTAAGCATTTTAAGATTAAGTTATGCAATTACAAAAAATTTCTTTTCCTTTACAGAGACTTACACCAAGTGTCCTGAAAAAGGACAAATACACAAATACATACACACACACACACACACACACACACACACACATATATAAAAAAGTCTTTCATGTTTGTCCCATTTAGCACTTGGATACAGATAGTTGTAGTTCTAATCTCCTTAATCCACAAAAATAATTGAGCACCAAGCCCATCATTAAAAAATATACAACAATCAGTACATATACTTCAATTTAACACAAAAATAAAATTCACATAAACACAGACAAGGGTATAATACCTGTACTCTGTAATAAATTTTACTTATAAAGACAGATAAGCAAAGTTGTATAACAAATAAACCACAGCAATGTTGCTTATTTTCCCTAAAATGAGAAACAACAGGCAGAATATGACAAGGATCATGTCCCCACAAAAACTTGAACACAAACTTTGTAGCAGCATTATCTAAGGAGCCAAAACATGGAAGCAACCTAATATCAATTGATGAATTGAATAAACAAAATATACTGGATATATTATTCGGCCATGAGAGGAATGAAGTAGACACATGCTGTAAAATGCAGGAACCTTGAAAATATTTGCTGATGCTAATCAGAAAGACCACTTATTATATGATTCCATTTATATGAAATGCCCAGAACACACAAACCCATAGAAAAAAAGATCACTGGCTGCCCAGGGCTGTGAGGATTACAGGAAACCAGGGAGTGACCAGTGACAGATATGAAGTTTCTTTCTATGGTGATGAGAGATCATAAAATGGATTATGGCAATGTATGCAAAATTTTGTAAATAAACAAAACACTAGTGATTATATGAACGGAAATGTAAAAGGAATAAAACATTTACTACAGCCATGTATTTCAAAGCATTAATAAGAGAAAACTACCTGTTACTGGAGGTGCAGAAAATGAGGGCATCAGAGGTGTCTGGGGAGCTCTTCCTGCATGTCCCCTTGTAATGTCATAAGTTGTACCAACAGAAAATCCTGATATAGGAGGACCTGAGGGGGGTGTAGGTAAGAGATCACTCGGGGTAGAAGTTGAAGGTGGAAAGTGGGATAAAGGAGGACTGGTGAAGGCGGCAGCCGTTGATGGAGAAACAGCAGGCGGCCCAGAAGTACCAAGTGGTGGAACCGAAGGAGCTGGTGCAGGAGGCACAAAAGGTAGTGGTGCTGCAGGCTGCACGGGAGGATGGGCTGGTGGAGGAGCAGAATAGACATGTGGCAGCAAGGACTCCACAGTAGACACATTAGGAGAAGAAAAAGAACTGGATGCAGCTGGAAAAAAGTAGAGAGGATAAAAATCACAAAACTGAAAATCCTTTTTATTTAGTCATCAAACTCTCATTAGTGTCTTGCAAAATTTTTAAATTTAGCAAACCATATCCCAAGAATTAAAATGTGTAATTTAAGATATACAACAAATATGACTGAGTGCAAATGACGGTCAACTCCCCTACCTAAAAGCAGCAGCAATACTGAAATGAATTATGGCACTGTTGACAAGTGGATCTGTCTTTTTTGGTTCTTTTGGTGTGTTTTAAATAAAATGAAACTATTTTTTATCCCTGGTGTGTAGATAAAAACCTACACACAGAAAACTCAAAAACATACTACAAAGTCATTGAACACCAGACAAAGAAAATACATGCTTTTTAGGACATTTTTGTCATAGTAAAAAAGATGACTTGTAGTCAATATGAATATAATAGGACAAAAGTCAATCTAAAATATTGGTGTTTTATAAAATACCAACAAAGTAAGACTATTTCTTTCCATTTTTTAAATAAAAAAGGCTATTTCCTTTCATCCTGACAAAGATTAGAGAATGTTTAATATAAAATATTCTTCTTTTAATTGATTCAGAAAAGATAACAATATTTTCACTATCCTCAAAACACACTAGGGATGAAACAACACATGTACCTAAAGGGACTGGGGTAGAAGACATGGTGGCAGCAGCCAGTCCTGCAGGATTCAGTGGAGGAGTCCCAGGCGGTGTTGTCTCTATTCCACTTTCTTCCATCATTTTTCTTCAATTATGGTATACTGCAAAAATGTTAAAAAAGTAATACATTTTACATAGTAACCAAAATTATATTTTTAAAGCTTGCATAGTTAGAGAAAGAGTAATCATGAAAAGACAAATGTCTGCCTTTATTATTTGTAATATAACTTATTTGCAGATGAAGGGCTTATCAAAATTCCTAAGAACACGGTCTATGAAATTATGCAAATAATCTGTGACATTTCTATACATACTTTATAATTAGAAAATAATTTTACATTAACTATATAACCAACATTTCAAATAGCAAATTGCCACCATTGTCCTAATTTCTGCCACATGGGTGCATATTAAAGTTGTACCTAGATTCTGGTCACTATTTTATTTAAAATAAAAATACAACACTTAATGTAACTTTGAAATCTATCCTCATAAAGCAGTCCATTTATGCTGCTCCTATTAACATTACAAAAATTTCTAAATGTGCTTGACTTGATAAATGTATTAATCTCTTCCCACACCTCTTAAAATTTTTAAAAATCACAATGTGCTCAACTTGATATGTGCATTAATTTATAATTTCCCTAGTTCACATTTTAAAAGACACCTAGGAATGGCTACATGATATGTCTCAGGTTTTAGAAATGTTAACTACACAAAAAATGCCACTAGAGAGCAGACTCCCAACATATGATAACGGATTATAAAATACAGAAAACTTCCTTCACAAATCTTAAAGTTCTTCATGTATAAAACTAATCTCTAAATATGCCAATTTTTTAAACATTTTATTAATATAACATATATTCAACAAAGGTCAACTGCTTCACAAACACTACATTGATATCTCTAGAAATACAATGACAAGCAAAAACAAAAACAATCAAACAATAATACAAATATACAATGATACCTATACAATACAACAATATCAATGTACCAATGTAGTCTGAATTATGTGCTATTAGGTTAAGAAAAGAGTATTTGACAGGAATATGATTTTGACTTGGAAGCCAGGAAAAGGGTCCACCAAAGGCACAGAACTGAGATCTGAAGGATAAGCAGAACTACAATAGGGAAAGGGAAGGTGACACGGAAGGCAGCTTACAGTGAACATATAGTAGGTCTAAATATGAGGTAAGGCAAAGTGGACAAGACACACTCAAGAAAATCTGTATGGCAAAGGAAAAAAAAAAGAATGAGGACTGGAGAGACAGGCAGGAGCCAAGATTACGTTGAGTCCTATCAGCCAGGATAAGAAGTTTAGCTTTATTTTGTTTTGTTTTCTTGTTTTTAAGAACAGAATGTCACTGTAAAGCATTCAAGCTGGAGGTAGCATATTTGTCTTTTAACTTCCTTGAAATTTTAAATTCACAGGAAGCTGCAAAAATAGTAGAGTTCTTCAGTATCTCAAAGCCAGTTTCTCTGAATAACAGAATCCTATCTTACTAAAATACATTATCAAACCAGGAAATTGGCACTGTTAAAGCACTATTTACTAACCTATAGGCCTTATTTCAATTTCATCTGTTTTTATATTCACTTGTGTGTACACATGTGTATAGTTCTATGAATGAAGTTCATCATATGCACAGACTCATCATCACCACTACAATTAGCATACAGAACTGTTCCACTCCAAGGAAATTCTCTTGTGCTATTCATTTGTCACATCCTCCCACCAAACATAAGCTCTGGGAACCACTCATCTGTTCTTTCTCCTTTCATGAATATAACCAGAATCACACACCACATAACCTTTTGAGATTGGCTGTTTTTCACTCAGCATGATGATATTCATCCAAGTTGTTGAATGTATCAACAGTTTGTTCTTTCCGTTGCTGAATAGTATTCCATTGTATACATGCATCACTGTGTATCCATTTACCTGATGAAGGACATTTACACTGATTCCAGTTACTGACAATTCATTATTTATGTACTGGAAAGATTCCTCTGACCAAAGTATGCAGACTGGGCCATCTCTCAGACCACTCAGATAGACACAGAAGTCATTCAAACAGGAGGGACTAATAATTCAGAATACTGATTCTCATAACAAGGAGGGGGTTATCATGCCCTAGCCCCTATGGTTTCCTTGGTAACATCTGCAGATATTTTTTGGTTATCATCACCAGAGGGGTACTGTTGGTATCTGGTTTGTGAAGGCTACAAATACAATGAAAAATCCCTCAATATGCAACCCACTCATAAGAATTAAGAATTATCTGGTCCCAAATGTTAGCAGTGGCAGGTTGAGAAACTCTGGCCTGGACAAAGGGGATGACGGTGAGTAGATGGATTTAAGAAATGTATAGGGGGTAAAACTCAATGACTGGCCATTGAGGCAGATAGGGGAGAGGCATGGCTTGCAAAATTGGATAAGGAACACTGTAAGAAGTCAAAGTTGATGTTGTCTTTGGAGGAAGAGGGTTGGGATTACCAAGTGTTTTGTCTTTGACATGCTAAGTTCAAACTCCTTGACACATCCAAGCAGGGACATGGAGTTGGTCTGGAGTACAGAAACCACATAAATGTGGGTGTCATCAATGTACTGGTGGAATCTAAAATCATGTTCTAAGATGAGATTATCTAAGAAGAAACTATGACTTGATTTAACCGTTTAGTCAGGAGATGGGCAGAAAGACAGGAAGAATACGAGGAGACTGTGGTGTCCAAAAGACAAAAGTGTTTCAAGGCATGAATGGACACCAGTATTAAATACTGCCCAGAAGCCAAAAAAGATAACATCTAAAAGGTTCATGATTTGTAAATTAGTAATGAACTTGGTGCAAGTTGTTTCTAAGGAAAGAGTGGGGATAGAAACCAGTTTGAATTGGACTGAGGATGGGGATGGGGGTGAGACAAATATGTACAACACTTTAAAAGTTTGGTTGTGGCTGGGCATATACCTGTAATCCCAGCAGCTCTGGGAGGGGCTGAGACAGGAGGATTGCAAGTTCAAAGCCAGCCTCAGCAAAGGCACTAAGCAACCCAGTGAGACTGTGCCTCTAAATAAAATACAAAATAGGGCTGGGGATGTGGCTCAGTGGTTGATGCCCCTGAGTTCAATCCCTGGTAAAAAGTTTGTGGACAGAGAGGAAAGATCTATGGCACTAACAGAAAACAGAGAGGTAAATCCTTTCATTCCATACCTATATCCAAAGGTAAGTAACCTGAGACAGAAATGCCCCTCCTGGAGTCTTATCACTTCCCACCATTCTTCATCATTTTTCCATCAGTCATTCCCTTTCCTACAACATAAGTGAATTCTTACAGTGAGTAGTGGAAGTTGTATTTTAAAACAATGTTGATCCCTAACATTAGCAAATGCACTGGCAAAAGAACTTGTACAATGAATACAAAGTCACTGCATTTAAAAGCCTTACTAGTTGAGAAAAGGTTTAATGGGGATAATGGGGTAAATTTTTAATATCATACCTTCTACTAAAAAAAAAACTATCATGATAAAATAACATTGAAGCATCAGTTGGTAAAACTTTTAGGGAACAAAAAGTAGTAGTATTAATATATCAACACGCAAGGCAACATGATGACAATGGTTTAGAAAATTGAGTCCTCAGTCTCTGCCCAAATTCTGCTATTCGGATTTGCTTGGGCCTTGGTTTTCTGTTTTAAAAAAGTAGATAACTACTTGTAAAAAAAGGAAATGGGATAATGGAGCTTTGATGAACTTTAAAGTATTAAAAAAACATTATTGCTGTTGATGTACTGGTGCCACATGATTGCCTCTACTACCAGTGAGCGATAGATCACTGTTTTCTCTATATTCTCAGCTCAATTCCTAAAATAAAATCCCCTAAAATGTTTACTGACTTAAACAGTGGCTGCACAGGGCTAGAATGCCAAAATGTGTCACAATCGCAGAAATGTACATGTTGTCTCTCAAAATAACTACTTTTGACAAAAAAACTCTCCTGGGCATAATCTCCTGACAATCTAGGAAATAGGCTATCCTACAAATTTGCCTGAAACAGATCCCAAGACCAAACAAAAGGACGACAGAATGCAAAAGCCCTCTGGAGCAGCGGTAGGCACCTATGAGCGAACATCGGGGAAAATAAGCTTTCTCCCAAGGCCAGTCCCAGTTTGTTAACTCTCACACTCTCCAGGGCCACAGAGACCGAAATCCTATTTCAGGAGACGGCGGCCTACCCCCAAGTTCTGCCACGTCCCCAGGTCGGGCTGGGCCGGGCTAAGGTCCGTAGGCGCCCGCCGCCAGTCTTTCCTCTGTGGCCAGAACGCTGGAAGGTGGTGTCACCTGTCCAGAGGCTGCGGCCTCGGCCCCGGACAAGAGCAATGTCCAGGAAGAGACCCCTGAACCGCATACACCGTGCAATCCGCGGCGAGGACTGACCCCTTACGAAGCGTGCCCCGGCTGGCTGAACACCGCAAGCTCCCACCGCAACGCTAGGCCTGAGCGACCGGGGGGCTGGGGAACGACCCACACCTCCCGCGGCGGCCCGCCCACCTCCTAGAGGCGCGACCGGGGTCTGGCTTTGGCGCCAGCATCCCACGCCACCACACTCATGCATGCGTGTCGCTGCAGGGGTGACGCTCACCTGGGGTCCCGAGCGAGCGCGTGTGTGGCAGCCGCAAAGTGGGGGATAAGGAAGTCACGGTGCAGGACTACGGCTGGAGAGCACAAGGAAGATGCACTCCGGAGCTCACCTCTGCGCGTCCCCGCCTCCAAGATGGCCCCCGGCGGCGCGCGCCCCTGCGGCTGCCACGTCGCCGCGCGTCGCCCCGCCCCGCCCCACACGCCGCCCCGCCCCACGCGCCCGGCTTACAGGAACCCGGGCACCTCTTGGATCCAAAAGTCCTCGGGACCGCACATTTGGCTCTGCCTGCACTCTGTAGTGGAGGGTCTCCAACAAGCCCATCCTTTCCACTCCGCAGCCCGCACACCGCGAATAGCAGCCTTGCTGCGGTGCGTAGCTCAGCCTGTGTCACACTCACCCACGAGATGGAGATAAGTCAGCCAGCGCCATCAAGTCTAGTCCTCACCTCCAGGCAGTAGTACCTTGCTCTGCAGAGAGAGGACTTATCCATAGCAGCAATAGCAAAAAGGGATTTGGGAACAGGGGCAGGGGAGAAGGGTGTCATTTACTATACTGATTTTCCCCCCCAAGTACGTGTATTGCACTTTTTTTTTCCAGTTGAAAAACAAAAGTATTTTTCCTTAGCTGCACGTTAGTTATTTTAATTATAAATTAACGAAAGTCTACATTAAATGCACATCTTATAAAATGATCATTTTGAGAATATATAAAAACTGCTGGAACAAACTTTGTTATTTCTAGATACTCCCAGTAGCTTCAACTAGACAATTCCCCTCCCCAAACATTAATTAAAGACGCATTTAGAGACCCATTTAAACAGATTCATAACCTGCTGTGCCAGCAGGTGGAAATTATGAACATGCTCCTCTTCAATTCAATTGCCTTCTCTACCCTAGCAGAGCACTCCTCTGCTGCCATTTCAATGCCTTTACGGTAGTTCTCCAAGACAATGTTCAAGTTTAGAAATATTTCCTGGGACTTCACTTTCTCCCTTCCAATGGCATCTTTTAGTTGCTGAATTCCAAATTTAATTTTTTTGATCTCGTGATTAATTGTGGTTACTTACAAAACAGTACCTCTTTTTTCTTGAATTGTATTGCAGTCCTCAATTACTGTTCACTCATACTACTGGAAGACAAAGATTATTGACTTTTTTTGTATGTTTGTTTTTAGTACCAAGGATTGAACTCAGGGGCACTTAACCACTAAGCCACATTTTAAATTTTATTTAGAGACAGGGTCTCACTGAGTTGCTTAGGGGCTTGCCAAGTTGATGAAGCTGGCTTTGAACTTCTGATCCTCCAGCATGAGCCTCCCTAGCCACTGGGATTACAGGCCTACATCACCATGCCCAGCTTGACATTTTTATCCTTATATGCTGCACCTAAAGGAGGTCCTGAAACAGTTGTCCAATAATAAATTTAAGTAAATCAATGGATGGCAGTAAATAATAATTTGAAAACAGAGGTCCTGATTTGGGTCTGGGACTGCCTATAGGCCAATTGTACAGTTGTGTATACTTATACAGGTCATTTGATCTCCTTATTTTCATCTGTAAAATGGAAGTAATATTATCTGCCATCACTAACTCAGACAAGTAACAGAATCAAATAGTTTCTTTCTTTCTTTCTTTTTTTTTGGTATTAGAGATTGAACCCAGGGCTACTTGACCACTGAGCCACATCCCCAGGGCCTTTTTATTCATTCATTTATTTTTTTATTCAATTTTGAGATAGGGTCTCACTAAATTGCTTAGGGCCTCACTGAGTTGCTAAGGCTGGCCTTGAACTTACAGTATTTCTGCCTCAGCCTCCTGAGTAGGTGCAATTATAAATGTGCACCATCAGGCCCAGCTGAAAGCTCTTTTTAAACTACCTAGCTTTCAACATATGAAAAATTGTAATTTCTTATAGTTCTCAAATTTCCTTCAGGAATCTATCCTTAGATATCTCTTGGACATGACAGCAGAAAGCATTGTAAAATACCCCACTGAAAACTAATACTATTTAACAATGCCCTGACTACATATCTGGCTTTATAACTACAATAGGTTAATCCCTTTGGTGGTGCCTCTTATCCTGCTCACTGAGAATGTGTGTAGGTGGCCTTCTAGATTACTTTCCAGAAAGTACTGTTTGGAGTGGTGCTGAAAGTAGATACCATCTCCATCCTCTTTGGTCCACACCCTTTATAACAAGGTATGTTGTTTCCTTCATTCATTCAACAAATATTTATCAGCGGCTGCAATGTGCTGAGCATTGGTACTGGAAACACTGAAATGAACAAGATGGACAGTGTCTTAACACTTAGGTAGCTGTCCTAGTATGAGAGAGAGAGACTACGAATAGAAACAAACAAGGAAAGATGATAGAGGGTTGGATATAGTAATTGGGTAAGCCATTTAGGACAGGACAAACAGGCAAGACTTGTCTCCAAAGGCAAGTTTTGAGCAAAGACCTGCCATAAAGCAGGTTGTGGTTATTTGGCAAAAGGTAGATCATGCAGAGACTTGAGGGAGTGTGCTTGGCACTAGTGCAAAACAGTAAGAAAGTGCAGGAAGTGAAGTGATAAGAGGACAGAGAGAGAGGCGTGGTGGCGCAAGCCTGTAATCCCAGCACCTAGGGAGACTGAGACAGGAGAATTGCCAGTTCAAAGTCCTCCTCATCAAGGGCGAGGCGCTAAGCAACTCAGTGAGACCCTGTCTCTACATAAAATACAAAATAGGGCTGGGGATGTGGCTCAGTGGTCGAGTGTCCCTGAGTTCAATCTCCAGTACCAAAAAAAAAAAAGAGAGAGAGAGAGAGAGAGGAGGGATGAGATCATATCCAGTCTTCTAGACACAGTAATGCCATTTGGGTTAGATTCTAGAAGAAATATAAAGTACATGGAGTGTTTCCAGAAGAGAACTGACAAGATTTGACTTCAGTTTTTTGGCACATGCCGATAATGTGACTTGGATTATTCAGGGACTAAAGAAGGTGGCCAGTAATGAGACCATTGTGGCTTAGAGTAATTGATGAGGCGGAGGCAGTGTTTGGTCCAGGCATATTTGAAGATTGAGCTGCCATGATTTATTGGTGGATTAGATGTGGGCTGTATTGGTTTTCTAAGACTGCCATGAAAAATTATCACAACCAGTCGGTTATAAGAATAGAAATGCATTCTTTCACAGTTCTGGAGGCCAGAAGTCCAAAACTGTGAGAGAGAGCTGGCCTGGGTGCATCCACAGTACATAATATGCAACAAATATCAGGTTTGTCAATCATATGGCTTTGGCCATTGTTCCATCTTGTAACAAGTTCCACATTCCTATGAGTAGCCACAGGATGCTAATAGCATAGTCAACGGATGCTAATAGAATAGTCACACCCTATGCACCCCATAGCCCTTGGAGGACAAAGGGCCTCTTAGCATATATAAAAAGGGACCTGAGCTCAATAAAAAAGAGTCTCTCTTGCCCTGTGCTGTGCTGTGCTATGCTGTGTGTGTGTGTGAGCTCAATAAAAAGAGTCTCTTGCCTTGTTCAGTGTGTGTGTGTGTGTGTGTGTGAGTGATTTGTCATCCGCGGCTCCCTCGCCTGACTCGGTTTCCCTTTGTGCTGGCGCGGGCGCTGGCATCTGGAGGTCCCACCGAGATACCGGAAGAAGGGAAGGAACGCCTACGGACACCCCAGGACTGGCCAGTAAGTAGGGGGTGAATTGTTAATAGTGCAGGTAAAGATGGGCACTACCCACAGTAGGGAATTGTTGGAAAATCCGATTGAAACTCTGTTGAGAAAACAGGGTACGAGGCTAGAAAGGAGCACCCAGTCCCTTAAAGAAGTTGAAACGGATAGTGAGGAAGAGAAAGAAGGAGAGGATGAGGAGGAAGATGAGGAATTACAATTGGAACAGGATATCCAGACATTGCAAGAGAGATTACAGGAGTGGGACTTAAAAGAACAATGTAAGCAGAAACCAAAGCATTATTCAGTGGGAAGACCACCTCCCTTTAATCCAGGACATGAGTCTAGGAGGCCTGCCGGTCCTTCGGCGCCTCCAGAGCCTCAACCGGGAGGTGTGGTGTTCCCAGTAATAGAAGTGCAAAACCAACAGGGACAGACAGTCAGGCAACATCAGCCCTTGGATTTCAAGGATGTAAAAGGTTTGAAGGATGCTGTGGTACAATATGGCCCTCACGCGCCCTTCACTTTAGCCATTTTTTAATCCTTTTCATCTTTAAATCTTACTCCTTGTGGCAGAGCGTTCCAATGGGTGCACAATGTAGTATCCAGATTACTGAATACGATATCAGAACAAATGAGTGAACTAGCCAAAACGTTTGAGATAATGCAGGAGACTGTATCTGCTCAATCTCTCAAGGGGTCAGAAAAGGATTTAGACCTTGAAGAGGGGGAAGAAAAAGACAAAGAAATGCTAAAATGAGAGATTGAGGATTTGTCTGAAAAACTTAAAAAATATGACATCAAAGAGGAATTACAGGAAAAATTGTTTGCAGAGCCGGTAGGGCGACTGATAACACCTACAGAGCCCCCTGTTAACTGGCCTGAGAAAAGGGGAGATATATGCTTCCCAGTGATTGAGACTCAAACTCAAAAGGGGCAAATAATCAGGCAGCACCAACCATTAAAAGATGCGGTGGTGCAATATGGGCCCCGTGTTCCTTTTACCTTGGCTATTTTTGAGTCTCTCTCATCTTTGAATTTAACTCCCTCTGATTGGTCTCAGTTGACCAGAGCTGTCCTGTCTGGGGGGGATTATCTCATCTGGAAAGGAGAATATCATGAGCAATGTAAAATAACAGCTGCCAGAAATGCTCAGGCTGCTTTCCCACAACGAAACCTAGACATGCTTGCTGGACTAGGACAATATAACAATGTGCAAGCTCGAATAGTGTATGATCCAGGGGTATATGCTCAAATAGCCATGGCCGCTACTAAAGCATGGAAGGCCCTGCCTAATTTAGCAGCTGGAGAAAGTCTACAAGGGCCCTCCAATCCTTTTGCTGACTTTGCAGATAGGTTAATACAATTGGCCGGGAGATTATTTGGAAATGTTACTGATGCCATGCCAGTAATTAAGCAGCTTGCATATGAGAATGCAAATAAACACTGTCAGCAAGCCCTGCATGCTCATAGAGACAAAAGTCTTAATGATTATATCATCAGACTATGCAGAGGTATTGACAATACTCACATACTTGGGCAAGTTATAGCTTCCGCTATCCATGGACCTAAATATGATAGGGCAGGAGCTCGTCCTAAGGCGTGTTTTGGATGTGGCCAAACAGGACATATTAAAAGGCATTGTCCTGTACAAGCTTCTAATACCACCACTCCAAAAAAAACCCGGAATCTCCCCTAAGTGTCAGAGAGGTTATCACTGGACAAAGGAGTGTCGTTCCAAAACAGATCGTTTTGGCAACTTATTTTTTCAGCCATATGTTCTGCCAGAATTGCCAGTTAATCTATGGGGAAGAGATATTTTAAATGTGGTGGGAGCTATTCTGACAACTCAACCTGTCTCTCAGGTGCTACAAAGGCAAGGCTATATCCCTGGGTTAGGATTGAGGAAAAATCAACAAGGAATCCCTAAACCATTAACTATTGAAGACCAAATAACCAGACTTCCTGGGGATCGAACAGGTCTTAGAAGTTTTTGGTAAGGACTACTGTTAATACAGCCTCTAAGATAGAATCCATACCTATCACATGGAAAACTGACAATCCTGTATGGGTGGAACAGTGGCCCTTATCTAAAGAGAAATTAGAGGCTGCAAATAAATTGGTGGAAGAACAATTAAAAGCAGGACATCTTGTCCCTTCTATTTCTCCCTGGAATACTCCAATCTTTGTAATCAAAAAGAAATTGGGAAAATGGAGATTGCTACAGGACCTGAGAGCTATTAATAAAGTTATGCAAATCATGGGGCCAATACAATTAGGCTTGCCAGTTCCATCCGCCATTCCTAAAGATTGGCATTTAATAGTTATTGACCTCAAAGATTGATTTTTCCACATACCACTGCATGAAAAGGACCATGAAAAATTTGCGTTCAGTATTCCTTCTACTAATTTACAACAACCCTCGCGGAGATATCAATGGTCTTGCCCCAAGGCATGGCTAACAGTCCTACCCTTTGTCAAATGTAGGTATCTGCAGCACTACAACCCATAAGAGACAAATATGATATGGATGATATTTTAATAGCTGCACCTGTAAAAAGTCAATTATTAGCAGCTTTTGGTGATCTAATTGTGTACTTGAGGATGTGAAGGCTCACTGTTTACAAGCCTTTGCTTT
>PVHX01028540.1:0-17959 GCA_004024805.1 Geosciurus inauris | reverse complement strand
TCTGTCTAATTGCTCTGGCTAGAGTTTCAAGGACTATATTGAATAAGAGTGGTGAGAGAGGGCATCCCTGTCTTGTTCCAGTTTTTAGAGGGAATGCTTCCAATTTTTCTCCATTTAGGATGATGTTGGCCTTAGGTTTCGCATATATCGCTTTAACAATGTTGAGGTATGTTCCTACTATCCCTAGTTTTTCTAGTGTTTTGAACATGAAAGGGTGCTGTATTTTGTCAAATGCTTTCTCTGCATCAATTGATAGAATCATGTGATTCTTATCTTTAAGTCTATTGATATAATGGATTACATTTATTGATTTCCGTATGTTGAACCAACCTTGCATCCCTGGAATGAACCCCACTTGATCATAAGCACTAGTTTTTAAATATGCTTTTGTATGAAATTTGCCAGAATGTTTTAAAGAATTTTTGCATCTATATTCATCAGGGATATTGGTCTGAAATTTTCCTTTTTTGACGTGTCTCTCTCTGGTTTAGTTATCAAGGTGATACTAGCCTCAGAGAATGAGTTTGGAAGGGTTCCTTCCCTTTCTATTTCATGGAATAATTTGAGGAGTACACCCACATCAGACAGAGCACTGATCTCCAGGATATATAAATAACTCAAAAAACTTAACACCAAAAAAAAAAAAAACAAAAACCCAATCAATAAATGGGCTAAGGAGCTGAATAGAAACCTCTCAGAAAAAGATATATAATCAATAAACAAATATATGAAGAAATGTTCAACATCTCTAGCCATTAGAGAAATGCAAATCAAAACTACTCTCAGATTTCATCTCACCCCATTCAGAATGGCAGCTATCCAAAATAACAGCAACAATAAGTGCTGGCGAGGATGTGGTTAAAAAGGCACACTCAAACATTGCTGGTGGGACTGCAAACTGGTGCAACCAAACTGGAAAGCAGTATGGAGATTCCTTAAAAAACTTGGAATGGAACCACCATTTGATCCAGCTATTCCACTCCTTGGCCTATACCCTAAAGATTTAAAAACAGCATACTATAGCGACGCAGCCACTTCAATGTTTATAGCAGCACAATTCACAATTGCAAAACTGTGGAAGCAACCCAGATGCCCTTCAATAGATGAATGGATAAAGAAACTGTGGTACATATACACAATAGAATATTATTCAGCAATAAAAGAGAATAAAATTATGGCTTTTGCAGATAAATGGATGGAACTGGAGAACATTATGCTAAGTGAAGTAAGCCAATCCCAAAAAACCAAATGCCGACTGTTCTCTCTGATTAGTGGGTGCTGATACATAAGAGGGGTGGGAATGGGGAACATAGGAGAAATGGAGGAACTCTGGATGGGGCAGGGGGGAGTAGGGGGAAGGGAAAAGGGAAGGGATGTAGTAAAGATGGTTGAATGAGATGGTCATCACTACCCTAGGTGCATGAATGAAGACATAAATGGTGTGACTCTATCTGGTTTGCAACCAGAGAAATGGAAACATTGAGCTCTATATATGTACTATGACTTGAAATGCATTTAAATAAATTAATTTAAAAAAACAAAATATATAGGGAGAATAAATGATCCGTTCTTAATTGAAAAAAAAGAATAAAGTCAATGGAAAAACAAACAAACAAAAAGAAGTGAATGACTATAAAATAAATTCAAAAACCACTGGCAGTAATAAGAATAGCATCAGAATGGGCTCCACTCATGTAACTTGGGACATGCAAATGAAACCACGTCACCATATGTAAATAGTCTGCTGGTCTTTGCACCTGAGAAAATTTTCCACATCAGCCCCTCTCCTTTAAGTTTAAAGCCAAGGCAAATACATATTTTGCCTGATGAAATTCAAAAGTAACAATTTTGCTTCAAGGTCTCTTAACTAGGTATGCATGATATATTCTAGAGCAATGAGAATATGCATTTAAATTTACCACAAGGGAGTAGCTGAGCTCATATTTGCCTCACAAAATGAAGTTTTGAGTTTCCAGATGAATAAATTAGACTGCAGATCAGTATATTCATCCATATGGAAATAAGATAACTATAATACAAGCTTCCAATTTTAAAAAATTAGTGTTTTTCAAGGATAATAGATTATTATGGAATGTTTACAATTAAATAAACAAAAGTATAGGCGGTAACAGTACATCAAAACCAGGTATTTCAAATTTTAGTTGATGCAAATGTAAAAAGCCTACCCAAATCTGCTAAAGCAATACATAGACACTTGGGGAACATGTTAAAACAAGGAGATTGGAGATGAATAGGCTTAGGAGATATTCTACAGAACCCAAATGTCTTAGTTTCCTAAAATTGAGACTCCAAAGTAAACAGAAAATGAAAAAGTGAGCATGCATTCCTGATGAAATTAGAAGCAACTGAGTTGGCTGGAGGGGATTAGCCACACTTGGAAAGCAGCCAGGGTACACACGGTCACATCCCTGTCCATGCAAGGACCCATTCCACATGGTAGAGACTGCAATCATGTGGCTGATTCAAGAAGCAGTTCTTAGTTTTCATTCTTAACTTAGAAATAAAGAATTTATCGTAAGTCATTGTCTGGCAGGAATTGAATTAACAATCTCTTGAGACATTCCTGCAAATAAACAATACCTGTTTTTCTTGGATCATTTGCCTTCGTGTATGCATTTTACACACTAACAAGAAGTATGCATTTTACACACTAACGTTTACACTTTTGTTCACTGTACTCTTTAAGCTTTCCCTCAAATGTCACTGCACTTTGACATATTCAACTTTACAAGAGTCTAGACATGGCTGTGGGGCACTGGCACACACTTCTAAAAAGCCTCCTTCCTATCAAATTCTCAGTATATAAGGAAAAGCTAGGAGGAAGGAGGGAACCAGGGCACACTGGGGATTTGGCAGTGATGGCAGGACTCAGGACTTGAAGACTGGACAGACCTGTGAAGATTTGGTAAGGAAATCAAGTGCACATCAAGAAGTGGTCCACACCAAAGGCCATCCAGCCCGGTGGATCAGGGGGCGATCAGCAGCAGGCAAGCACGGTGTCTAAGACATAAAGAGTTGGGGAATGAGCTGGGACAATGAGGCATTTGGGACAGGCCAGTTCTAGAGGAAGTGGGGGAAATGAGGAAAGCAGGCACTTTGGTACAGGGTAGCCTGTCAAATGCCTTCAGTTCTCTAACAGCAAGCCAGCACAATTCCAAAACCAGGGAGGGAGTGACCTGCAGGGAATGTAAAGATTTCAGGACTTTGGGTGGGAAGGACAGTCATTGTGCTTATACTTCTTTTTAAGAGTGGGTAGAAATAATCAGAACAGATGGATACAGCAATGGATCCTTATATCTCAAATAATTTGGGCAATAACCTTATAATCTACTTGAAAAATTCATTGAAAGTAGCAAAAATACCCTGCTGACTTAAAACACAATTATTTGAATAAAATCAAGTACTTAAAATGGAAATTTACATCATGTTTATGACCTTAATTTTAGAAGGTTTATAATCACACACTTAATACAGTTTGTTTTAGCTACAGCTATGGTATTAATGCACCAAATGTGATTCTTTTGATTTAATAATTTTCAGAGGGGGGAGGGTTCTAGATTTTCATTACCAATCTCTTTCAGTCTATAAAAGGAAAGCTACCATCTCATTATAAACTTTGTATTTATTGGAAAGAACGTGGCTCATGGCTAGTTATCACTAGCATTAGACAGCATCATTTGTATTGTCTCAAAGAAAAAATCAGGGCATTGCCTCTGAAATTCAATTCACTGCAATAATTGCTGCATTTGCAAATTTACCAGGCAGTTTAATGTAAAATATATCAATAAAATTAGTAGAGTCTGGCAGCAAACAAAACATACATACCAATGTCACAGGGGTTAATAAGAAAATTTTCTGGTTTTATGGGAAATAAAACAAATGAAAAGATTGTATTGTCTGGGAAGATAACCCAGTGAAGCCACAAGTGGGTGAGAATGTTTCACATGTGTTTTAGAAAATGATCATGACAGAGAGAGACAGTATTTATAGAAGGTGAACTGTTGATGGGTGTCATTTAACTCATCACAGTTAATTATTATGTAAGAAGATAGCATCCATCTGTGCTTCCTAGGCCAAGAAATTAAACATCTTTTAAGTTTAAAAATTCCCTCAATTTAAGAAACTTAATCCTGCTTCAGATAGGAAAAGGAAGAGGATAATTTTTCTGTTCTATCACTGCTCACAGGGATGAGTGATGGATCTGGAACTACTTAGAGGTCCAGGCAAGAATAATGAGAACTATAGGATGGAAAGGCATGTATGCCCATCCACGCCTCAGCCCCATGTCATTTTCTCCTCCTCACCTGGATTTCCACAACAGACCCTGCCCTGCCCCACGGACTCCAGAGGTAGGTGCAGGACAGGCAGATGAGACTCAAATGAGAATCTCTCTTAATCCACGATTATGCTCTAAGCAGCATTCATTTAGTAGCTCCAGAGAGAAAATTTGGCAATTTCTAATTCTAACTTTTTCTTGGAAGAACATGTGGGGGAAAAAAAAATCTCAATAAAAAAATTCCCCATAATTAAATCTTGTAGGCTAAGCAGGAAGTGACATGGAGACATACTATAATTATTTTCAAAATGGAAAATTTCAAAGGGATAGATTTGTAGTAATGCTTGATGTATTTTGAGGTTCAATGCTGTTATTATTCTGTTGATGTTCTTGTATATTATTACTCTTGATATTTTCGATATCAACAGTAGTTATCACAGCCAGATCCTGAGATTTTTCTCAATTTTGGAATTTCATACTACAGAATTTAGTAACTGCCAGCAAGTAATATTTGGACCACACAAAACATTGTAATTTCTGTCATGTTTATTAGCTCAAAGAAAATTAAAAATAATATTAAGACTTATATATAAACTAGAGTATTATAGATACTCTGTAAAATGGTTGTCCCCAGGCATTGCGAGAATTAAATGCTCTTTTAATCTTATTGTTTTGTTTTAGCATGCAATTAAGTATAAAGGACTCCATATTTTAGACTTCAATTACTCACAAAAAAATCATCTTCCCAAATAATCAGCTGGAATAAAATAGTTCTAACAGACCTTGGTTTAAAGGGATGCCGAAACATAATGGCAGCACATTACTAGAAAATTATTGTTTATTTAATGCTAGTTCAGAATTCATCAGTAAGGGACCATTTGCCGGATGAAGATTTTAATTTTTGTATTAAAAGCTTCTTCATCTAATGGGCTAATATCTTTTAGACTCTCTTCTTAAGCTCCAGGACATCATGGCACATGATTTTTAAAGAAAGCCTTTGCTCTTGGCCATTAATCCTTTCTGAGTAAGCAAATAAGTAATCCTTTTAATCATCAGGGCTGATACAGCCCCATTGGTGAGACATCAGATAGTCCCCTGCCGATTTCAGGAGAATAATTTCCACAGTGAGAAAGAAGTGCAGGATAAACATCTCCATATAGGATGTCATGGCTGAATTAAAAAGCACTGTGCTAGGAGCAGAGATGGATTATTATTTTATTGCATTATAATCCATAGCATCATTAACTTGGATGGCATGTTCATATACTCATATCCTTTCTAGCTGCAGCTTGGTGGAGATAACTGGAGCCCATTTACACAGGCTGTATGAGAATGAGGAAAGAATGAATCTGAACACAACTTTTAAGCATGAAATACTGTGCCTGCTATAAAGTGTTGGAACTTTGTCATATTCTCTAAGTGGAACCATTTAAATTAATCTTTTGCAACCTTTAGGCCCAGGGCTGAACATATTTATTTTCTTTGACCTCTTCCCATGTGTGACTTCTGGCCATTTATTTTTAGGTGATTTTTTTTTCTTATCTCAAAGAGCTCAGTGGGATTTCATAAAGTAGAATGATTAAACTTGAATGCATTGCATCAACAGCTCTTAGAACCATTTCTTCAAAAAGATACACAAATGATTTGTCAATAAAATTAAAACCCACTTCAAGTGCATGTTGTCTTCCCCTGCATAGCATCCTTTGACCCATCATGAGGGATAAAATAAGCAATGAAAAGACCTTTTTTTGTTCCGTTTTGATATCTTGCAACTAAAGCCTCACCCTACTACCATCATCACCATGGCCACTACCACCATCAATGTCAGAGCTAATACTTAACACACAGGTTTTAGTCAGCTTTTTTGCGGCTGTGACTACAAGTCCCAACCAGAACAGCTGCAGAGGAGGAAAAGTTTATTTGGGGGCCCATGGTTTCACAGATCTCAGTCTACAGAAGGCCAGCTCCATTCCTCGGGGCTCAAGGTGAAGCAGAACATCATGGCAGAGAGTGTGGTGGAGGGAAGCAGCTCACAGAATGATCTGGAAGCAGAGAGAGACTCCACTCACCAGATACAAAATATATACCCCAAAGGCATGCCCCAAATGCCCACCTCCTTCCTCTAGCCACACCCTATCCACCTTAAGTTACCACTCAGTTAATCTCATCAGGGGATTAATTCATTAATTGGGTTAAGGCTCTCATAACCGAATCATTTCTCCTCTAAACTGTCTTGCATTGTCTCACACATGAGTTTTGGGGAATACCTAATATCTAAACCATAACAACACAAAGTGGCAAGCACTATTTGAAGATATTTTGGTGTGTGTGTGTGTATGTGTGTATACAATTTATGTATGCATACGTAAATTTTGTAAATTAGAATACTATAACATATCGTACCAATAAATTTAATCCTAACAATTCTGTGACAGTGTTTCTGTTATTATCCTTATTTATTGTTGAACAAATTGAAGCACAGAGGATAGGCTTTTCAAGACCACAGAACTAGAAAGTGTCAGGACTGGGCTGAAACTCTGTCAGCAGTGGATGGGCCAAGAAACACTCTGTGAGTTTAGTTAGAGTTTGAGCAAGATGACTCTAACTAATCTAAATATGTCACCTGGAACTTTCAGGTGGCTTTCAACTGTCATGATGTGCATAGTTTTCAATTAGACCAGGAACATTGTTCTTAGAGTCTTGGAATAAACATCAAATTTAAAGCATGTGACAAAATTACCTTTAATTTCTTAAAATTAGGTCAATTAAAAAATCAGAAAACTATTAACACATTGAACCTGTGTATTGTGTACCCCTTCCATTTTCTGTTGGTGATCTAGCAATACTTGAATTTTTTTCATTGAATAACATGAATTATTTTTTAATATTTAATCAAGGCTAAAAATACTTTATGAAGAGCAATGAAGTCCCAAAGGGCATTTGAATGAATAAGAGGATTAGCATATTAGCATATAAGGTCCATCAAGGTCTTAAGTCCCACTAAAATATGTCATTAACTTTTAAAAAATTCAGAAAACAAGTTGCCAACTTTTCTTTTTAAAAGGAACTTCTTATTATATGAAGAAATTCATCATTTTTAAATTTTAGTAGCTAATATTTTGCTCCAGGAAGACAAATAAAAATCCATCTGGATATAAGATTTTTTTTGCATTTCTTTAATTTATAGAATTCAATAATTCCTCAAAAATTATTGATTCGCAATGCCTTGCTTTCAAAAAATTGATCCAGACCTGACTTAGAGACTATTTCCTTAAGGGGGTTTCAACTTCATAATTCAAGAATGCAGTTATAAATTTGTAGAAATTCTGAGAGTAGTTATACATAAAAATACCGTGATGTAAGGAAAAGCAAAATTCAAGGAGATGAAGCCTGCAGATGTCTGACTGGGTGTCCAGCTCAGTGGTGGCATAGTTGGCAATTCCAAAGCTCGGTTTTAATCTGTCCTGTGACTCTTTGATTCTGTGAAATGAAACACGATGAGAAGCATCACAACAGCAACAAAGTCTAGACTGCAATTTACCTTAAAGTCCACCTCCTATGACTGCAGGCCTCCTCCATGCAGACAGGAAATGCTGGAGCCTAAGATGCCCCTCGCCTCTAACAGGGAAGTACATCTACGTCACAGATGATTTCGTCAAAGCCACACAGCTGGTAAATGCCATACCTTGAACCCACATCCACCCTCTTCACTACAGAGCTCTCTCTCTCAAAAGAAGGAACAAAGAAAAAGGGTAATTCTTTGTAGACGAGGTTCAATACTTTCATTCAGAATTCCTTACTGACTGTCTATTAAATAAGAGAAGACTGTTGAGTGGCCTGGGCATTGCTCTGCTTTCAAGGAGCTTAAAATTTAATAGAATCTCTAACCCTGAGTACTTTCCAAAGAATTCTACAGCAGTAATAATATAATTATTTATTATTCATATGCCACTAATGTTTTTTAATGACAAAACACATTTCATATTTTAATAACAGCACTTTCCCTTCCTCTTACTGAAGACAAAATTCTTAACAAAGAGCAGTGTCAAAGAAAAATAACTGAATATGAGGAGGACGTAAAAAAGGCAGGGTCTTTACAACTCAAAGCTGCCCCCCACCAAATAAGGTGTCTCTGTTATAGCAATAAAATCTGCTTGTGTCGGTTGCTCAATATTCTCTCTTTTAGAAGGAAAATCTACAACATATGGCCAAACATTTCCACCTGAAATAGACATATTTTGGTAGATTTGATCCATTTGGTCAGTACTATTCTAGGCAAAACAGACAAAGAATAAACAAACCAAAAAGTTCCTGCTCTGATATTATGGTGCAGAGGACAAGACGTAACAAATACATATGGTATACAGTGTCTTGAAGAATGGGCAGGGTGAGCGGAAGGACAGTGAGTGGGCAGGGACTATTTCAGATGGAGAATTCCATTTTGTATAGGTAGCATTTGAACAGAGACCCAACCAAAGATCTGGGTGTGTTTTAAAAGTAAAGGTAACAATTTGCTGGTGGATATGGAGAGCAAGCGGAAGAGAAAAGTAAAGGATGAATGCAAGTTGGGGTCTGAGAACTGGTAGAATAGAAATGCCATTGACAGATACGGGCAGTATGGGGAGAAACAGAGTCGTGGCTGGTGGGAAAAAAGGAGGGGGCTTGGCACGTGACTTCAGTCTTGGACATTTTATTGTTTAGATGCCCATTGAACATTCAAGTGGAAAAACTCAATAATTAATGATACACACAAGCCTAGAGGACAGGGGGAGGTGGGGCCAGCAATACATATCAGCATGTCTGAGGTATTTAAACCCAGGGGGTTGGAGGAGATCTCTGAAAGGGTGGAGGTATATGGGAAAGAGAAGATGCAGAGACTAAATCCTCATGTGCTCCAATGATGATGAGCTGGGGAGGTAAGATAGAGAAATAGTGAGGTCCCACCTCACACTCACTGGTTGCCTACTGTAAAAGGACAACAGAAACAACAAGTGCTAGGATGAAGAGAAATCAGAACCCTAGGATATTGCCGGTGACAATGTAAAATGATGCAGAATACTGTGGAAAACATTCGGGTAGTTTCTTAAAAAGTTAAAAAATAGAATTACTATCTGACCCAGAAATTCCATTCTATTTGCACACACATTAATGGCAATATTATTCACAAAAGGCAAAAGGTGGAAATGACCTATCTAGGATGGGTAAATTTATCAATACCAGTAGTAGAATAGAGGGTCCTAGGACCTGGAAGAGAGAGAAATGGGGGACTGTTACTTAATGATACAAAGTTTGTATTTTGAATGATTCAAAAGTTTTGAAAGCAGATAGTGATAATGATTATACAACGCTATGAACGTACTTGATTCCACTAAATTGTGCTCTGAATAACAGTTAAAATAATAAACTTCATTATATAGATATATGTGTAAATATGTGTCTGTGTGTGTGTGTCTGTGTGTGTGTGTCCATAGATAATATTTTTTTAAAAAGAGAACCAACAGAAGAGAGAGAAGAGAAGAGACCAAGAAAGAACAGCTGATAGGAAAAACACAAAGAGGATGGAGGTCAAGGATAGTGGAGAAGGAGATCATCATTTTAGAGACTATGGTGAGGTCCAGCAAGACAACTAAGAAGAGATGGTGGAAGAAGCTGGAGATCATAAACACCTCATATTATCACAAGTAGAGCAGTCCTTGCTCTTGGAAGATGCATTCAGTTCCCACTAACCAATATCATTAGCACCAATCTTAGTATTACTGTGGCACAGCATGAATTATAACTAAATGCTGCAGAAAAAAATATAAAGGGCAGAAAGAAACAGAGGAAAAAGAGAAAAAATATATATACTGTAGCACAGACACCATTTTTACTAGGCCTAACATTCATGCTTTTATTCCCCGACCTCATAAGTATGGAATTAATCTATTTTAAAAGAAAATAGGGGACAGGGTGCTGATTGAAACTAATCAATCAAGTTGGGAGGTGATTAATCGGAAGCAGTCTGGTATGGCTGCAGGCATATCTACAATGCAGGTTGAGAAGTGGTCGTTTTATAGTTCATTACATATCTGTGTGATGTTATTTATTGTTTACTTAAGCAATAGCAATTGAAGCCCAGGCCAATTCCTGGGAATTAATGACCCACGGGGAGAGGCCATTACCTCTAGACATTAACCCCAGTCTGTTCAGTTTTTCCAGGAAAATCCTTTTGAAGGACTATTTGCTCTCCATCCCCTGTTACCACATTTAAAAATACTACTTTAAATATTCCTTTAATGGAAGGTCACTGAACTGTCCTAACAGTTTCACACTTTTAAAAGCAATTTTTTGTCTTTAAGCTCAAAGGGGAAGAAAAGCTGTGAAGGGCACCTCGTGGAGGCTTTTCTGAGCTCCATCCCTACTGTGGGCAGCAGCTTACAGGTAGAAGAGGAAAGTAGAAAAGGAGTCCAGACACACTTGAGATATTTCCATAGGGTAGTTCTGAAACATCTCGACTTATGTCTTTTTAAGGCTTAGAGACACCCATGCATCTCCCAGCCAGAATGTGAAAGAGCTCATGATTCAAGTTATTCCTCTTGGTCAAAGAACAAAGGGAAAAAAAAATAGAGAATTGATGTGATTAAAGCATGGGCCAGGCAGAGGACCAACGCTGAGACGTTCATAGGATTGTGTCTGCAGAACTTACATTCTACTTCCCATTTAATTTCCCAAAGCAACTAAATAACCAATATTTTTTTGAGAAGGAATAATCTTGATGATTACTAAGACAAAGTCCCAAGAAAGCCAAAGCTAGAAACCTCCTCAGTGATCCCCAAGGCCCGGGGAGGGAACTTTATTTGCTTGAGGACAAAGAGAACCTAAGTATTCTCAGAGGTTAGTCTTCAGTTACTTTTACCTCAGCTCGGTTGACACAGATATACAATAGCACACACATGTGCAAACACATACACACTGAGCCAAGCACCCTTCAAAAATCTTCACATATGTTGACTGGTTACCTTAACCACTGTACTAGTGGGAATTAGGGAGGGAATATCTTATCAGCAGTCTATTTCCGGCACTTCTTCTGGCAATAAAAAATTAAACAGCATCCATACTCTGCTTCTTCTGTAGCACTGTTTTAAATGCCTTCTAAATATCAACTCGAGTCCTCGTAATAACCCTATGAGACATTACCCTCACTGTCCTCAATTTACAGAAAAGGAAACGGAGGCAGAGCGAGATGTAACTTGACCAGGATCACACAGCTGGGAAACTTCATGGAGAAGGGTTTTACACTCTGAGTGGCTCCAGGCCAGGTAAGCTGCGCAGTACCCTCACGGTCTCTCTTTTCCCAGATCCCAAACGCTCAAATCAATGACCCTTCTACCATGACCTTGCTCTCCTCCTTCTTCATTTCCTGACTGACTCTTGATGCTCCTCCAGTGTCTCATCGTCCACCCACAGGAGGCAGGCAGGAGCCTGGAGCAGGGAGAGCATTTCAGTATGCTGGAGGAACTTCCTCTAAGTTCACAGGGACATGATGGGGGGTGGAGAAGGATAAAATGAGAGAAACAGGACAAGAGCCAGGAGAAGAGAGAGTGCCAAGGAGGAACAATGACAGTGTGAGTCCCTGCTCTGGCCAGCATGCCAATGTCAACATGTACCCATCAAGTCCTTAATAAGCTTAACCTGACATTCTACACACTTTTGATAGATCACAACACTCTGAGGTAGGTACTAATTGAATTCTCACTTCACAGATGAGAAGACTGAGTTTTAAAGAGGTTAATTAACTTAAAAAATCTCCCAGCTAGAAGTTGACAAGAGTGAGGATTTGAACCCAGGCTGTCAGACCCCAGGGTCTGTGATCTGTGTCACTGTATACCTGGTCTCCCAGGGACCCAGTCAAGGGTCAGGTCTTCCTAGTGAGGCTGTAGGAAAGGGGACCATGGACTGACATATGTAAGACCAGTAAAACTGAATGTCCTTCCCAAGACCCCTCCCATCCAATTTACTTCTGCGATAGCCGAGAACCATCAATGCAAGAGGTGTCCCTTCCTGGCCTTGTTTAGGGACTTCATTTGGGGCCCTCTCTCTGTCATTTCAAAGTGTCACATGTCAGGTTGTTTCTATGCTTGTGCTAGTGTTATTTTTAATCATGTGTATGTGTGAAAGGGAGGAGGTAGGAATCATTCACTTCAAATTCAAAGGTAAAATTATAAGAAATATCATAAAAATTTACTTTGGTGAAGTCATTATTATATATAAGGCCCTTTGTACATATTATCTCACTCAGTCTTCCTGCAGTGGACCTGAATGATTATGTCTCTCCAAAATTCATATGTTGAAATCCTAACCTTCATCCCAGGTCATGGCATAAAGAGGAAGAAATTTTAGGATGTGTTTAGATCATCAGGATGGGGTTCTTATGAATGGGATAAGAAAAAAGAGACCCCAAAGGGCTCCCCTGCCCCTTCTTCTGTATGAGGAAACAGCAAAAGGACAGCCATCTGTGAATCAAGTGGGCCCTTACCAGATTGGCTAGCAGCTTGATCTTGGACTCCCAGCCTCAAACTATGAGAAAAATGTATTGTTTATGAACCACTTAGTTTATGATATTCTGTTATAGCATCCAAAATAGACTAAGACACCTCCCTCACTACTTGGCCATTCATTTCTCTTCTTTATAGACAAAAGAACATGATTGACAGACAGACCATGAGTACTCCCAAGTTCCCATGTTATACCAGCTGTCTCTGATAGGGCCACTTCTCAAATCTAGCCCTTCTGTCTGGACATTCAGACACCAGGGTACAACATGAATGAGTCCATCGGGAATTGAGAAATGAATCAGTGTCAACACAATCCATTGGCATTTTATGCAGTGTGTACCCCAAGATTCCCACACACAGCATCTGTTTGCCAAGAGCACATTTCAAAGCCCACAATATGGCAGGTGAGGCGTACTGACACGTCATAGGGCAGGAGGGCCCTTGGGTGAGGGTGTAAATGGCCAGTAGTTGAGAATACTGGCTTTGTGATTCATTTAAGGCAACTGCCACGTGACTGGGGACCTCCCTATGAGAGACATGATATGTGTGACTGTCCTGACACCTGGTGAGAACCTGATGCTTGCTTACTGTCTAGACCATCTGTTTCCAATGCTTAGACATTGTTATGGGCTGAATTATTTTGCTCCAAATTCATGTTGAAGCCTCAACTCCAGTACCTCCAAATGTGACTGTTTTGGGAGATAGGACCTTCAATGAGGTGATTAATGAGGTCCTAAGGGTGGGCTTTAATGCAGCCTGACTGGTGTCCTTATAACAACAGGGAATTTGGCCCACATAGACACCAGAGAGGCAAGTGCACAAAGGAAAGACCCTGTTGGGGACACAGGGAGAAGGCTGGTATCTAAAAGCAAGGATAGTGGCCTGAGACAGATCTTCCCCTCATGGCCCTCAGAAGAAACCAAACCTGCCAACACCTTCTCATCCTCAGAACTATAAGAAAATAGATTTCTGTTGTTTAAGTCACCAGTGTGTATTTTGTTATGGCTGCCCAAGCAGACTAATACAGAAACCAAATTTCACAGTCTCAAAGTTTGCTCTAGTGTTAACCTACCATTTACACGTTTAAGGTGAGTGTGAAATGTTTTAAAATACTTTGATATGTCACCATTCAGGATGGATATGTCACCATTCTTCCTTGTCCTTACCTGAAGTTCCAAGCATCCCTCTTGTCCACTTGACTTCTAAAAGTTCCTGTTTCACTTGATGTTGGCTAAGCTTTTTCCCTGAGGAAGGTTTTTAAATTAAATACCTTCCTAAGTTACCTGGAGTATTCCCAAATAATGAATTTGACATTTCAATGCAAATTGCAAGTGCATATTTAGTAGCAGATCCCACATCCTGAAACTCAATTACTGTCTCATAAAGGAGGAAAGGAGACTTCTGATGTTTCAGACTTACAAGACTGGATTTTTGAGTCTCTGACAATAGAGTATTATAGATCTCTTTTTCAGAATAAAACTTTAAAGTTTCCAGATCAAATTAAGTGCTTTCAACCAATGTTTATTGAGCACTTAGTACATGCTAGCAATAGGCAGAAAGTATTTTAATGTACCACTTATAGCACTGGAGGCATTGGAATTCTGTACATTTCCATTGACCTTGGAGTCATTTTATTTTATTTTTTTCATATTTAATTTCTTTATTTGTTCTATTTAGGTTTACATGATAACAGAGTGCAATTTGATTCATTGTACACAGATAGAGGATAACATATCAATTCTGTAGTTGTAAGTTGTATAGAATCACAACATATATGCAGTCATACATAAAGTTAGGGCTATGATGACCATCATATTCCACCACTTTTACTGTCCCCATGCCCCCTTCCCCCTTCCACCCCTGTGAACAGAGTTCCACCATTGTTCCCATGACCTTCCCCACATTATGGATCAGCATCCACTTATCAACAAGTACATTTGGCATTTGGTTTTCTAAGACTGGCTTACTTCACTTAGCATGATATTCTCCGGAGTCATTTTAGTTAAAAATAAAATATTGCATTTTTTAAAAAAATCCATTAATACTTGCAGTAGATATTCTGTCCTTTATCTTTCCTTTTTGATAAACATAAGGTGAAGGGAAGATACTTGTTACCTAGGGACAGGTGGAGTCGAGGGGCCTGGGACTGGTGTCAGAAATGTGATGCAGCTCAGAATTCCAGTTGGACTTGGTTTTCTATATTATGGATATTATTTGTTGATTTAAAATTTTTTTTTTCACATGTTGACTCAACTCTATCAAAAAAGTTCATATCATAATGCTCCTGATAGCATGTTACACTGGAGATCAGCAGAGGAATAATACTGACCCTACCTCCAAGACACCAGGCATCAAATAGATACTGTTACGATAAGAATCTACTCATTTTATAAGGACAAATTCAATTCCAATTGAATCAAGAAAAGAGGAAGAGAGAGAAAGGATGTGAGGTGCCGACTTTCATTCCTTTTTATAAGCAGGGCAGAGCGCGGCTGCTTTGGGAAATAGGATGTGATTGAGCAGAGGATAGAGATTAGGGCCTGTAGCGAGTGGAAGGGCTGTGTCACCCTGAGCATGCCCAGTGCTTGTTCTGAAGCCAGAAAGCATGTGAGCAATCAGTCCACCAAGAGCCAACACAGACATATTCAGAGACAGGTCTTCCCTGGAGTTTCCATGGATAGCAATCCTCAAAGCCTCAGCCTATCATTTATATTTTCCCCCAAGAAAGAGTTGCTATTTTAATATAATTTTGGGGTTTTAGAAAAGATCTTCTTCATTCTGAAAATATGATTACTCTCAAATGCCTGAGGATTTATAACCTATGCTTTTATAATCTCTTTTGAATGAACTTTGTTTCAGTAACATTCATTAATGAATTATTGTCATTGTTTACTTAAGATGTGGACTGGGCTGGGGCTGTAGCTCAGTGGTAGAGTGCTTGCCTAGCATGCGTGAGGCCCTGGGTTCGATCCTCAGCACCACATATAAAAATAATAAATGAATAAAATAAAGATTCATCAACAAGTAAAAAAATTTAAAAAAAAAGATGTGGACTAGCTAGCCTCTAAGGTTTGAACACTTCCTTCTAGCCCATTTTGTTGTCTAGAATCTGAAATTTACTTTCCTTTTTTTTTTTTTTTTGGTATCAGGGATTGAACTCAAGGGCACTCCACCACTGAGCCATATCCTCAGCCCTATTTTGTATTTTTATTTAGAGACAGGATCTCACTGAGTTGCTTAGTGCCTTGCTGTTGCTGAGGCTGGCTTTGAACTTGCAAACCTCCTGCCTCAGCCTCCTGAGCCACTGGGATTACAGGTATGTGCCCACCATACCCACCATAGTGAGATAAACCTGGCTGAAATTTACTTTTTAAAAGATGTTCATTTCTCCAAAACAAATCACAAGGTAAACATTCAAAGGTCTACAATAATTTTTTTTTTTAAAGCAAATTACGGGGCTGGGGATATAGCACAGTTGGTAGAATGCTTGCATTGCATGCACAAAGCCCTGGGTTCAATCCCTAGCACCACAAAAAAAGAAAAGAAAAGAAAAGAAAATCCTCTCAGACTGAGTGTTAAGAGTCTCTTAACTTCTCTTAAGATCTACTCTATTTAAATCTACTCCATTTGTAAAAGCAAAATAAAATTCAAAACCCCTTTAAGTATTCAATATACTGGATTTCAAAAAATCCTCATGGTGTACCCATTTCATATCACATTTAGGATTAACACTGACAAAGAGAATAGTGCATAAAATCATTTTGGTTTTATGGTTAACCCAATTCATCAATTAATAGCCAAAGATTCAGATGTCCTGAGTCAGCAGTCTCATGAATTAAATCACACTGATAGTCACAAATTCATGTAGACTTAGGCAGAAATCGCTCCTTTGAGTGGCTCTATGATCCAGATTCTTAATCTCTTTCCCCATGTGAGAAAGAGATCCTCCTTTACTGCAAGACCTCAATCTAGTCTGAGACTAGGTATTTAAAAAAAAAAAAAAGAAAGAAAAAATATATATAGAAGACTAATAGAAGGCAGCAGGGACCAAGATAACCTCAAAAGACAGCTAATCCAAAATGTGTTTAGCTTTGGCTAAATGGAGATTTAAAATGGATAAGCTGGGGGCTGATCTGATCATAATCCCCAGCTATATACCCAAGCATTTTCTTTTTCAATCTTAAAGTCATCGGCTGGTTCCACTAAGAAACTGAAGTAAAGCCAGTAAGCATTTAGCCTCTTCCCAAAGAGGGTATCATTTGACAGCTCACAGGAAGGACACACATCAACACTACCAGGTGTCAGTTATTCTAATGGCTTCTGGTCCTCATGTGACATGGGTTTGCCCCCACTCGCTGCTATCTCAAGTTTTCACGGCATTTTACTTTTCTTTGACAGTTTAAGTACACCAAAGGCAAGGAACATATAAATTCCTTTTCTAGATAGTGAGGTAAACCAAGAAACCAAACACAATCTGGCCGAATGTGACTAACCTCCTCTAATTCCCCAACCTTCTAGGGCAGAAAACACAGGGTTAAGCAGGGCAAAGAGAAATTCAGCAAGGGTAAGTGAAAGCCTATTAACATACCAAACTGTGTAAACATTATCATTTACACCTTGGGAACACACTACTTACACAAACCTTAAAAGGTTAGGAAGATGCTTTCTTCTAACAAAAGAAAGTAAACATGTGCAAATGATTATGATTTATTAATCTTGTTTTCCCTTCCAAAAGCAAAGCAGGAGAGGACAGTGACATTGTACCTGGTTCCATTACTGATGAATAATAAAGTGTGTTTGAGAGGGAGGGGGATGGGAGAAACACAGGGAAAATACATAATTGAATTAAATGCCCTTATAAAAACCTAAATTTTACATGATTATTTCTTTATTTGAGACAGAAGAGACAGAAGAGGAAATCAAAACTGAAAGGAAGGATGGAAATGTAGGAAATGTAATGATATTTAAATGGAATAATGGGAGCTTTGTTCTTTTTTTTTTGGTACTGGGGATTGAACTCAGGGGCACTCGACCACTGAGCCACATCCCCAGCCCTATTTTGTGTTTTATGTAGAGACAGGGTCTCACTGAGTTGCTTAGCGCCTCACCATTGCTGAGGGTGGCTTTG
>PVHX01028539.1:0-17965 GCA_004024805.1 Geosciurus inauris | reverse complement strand
AGCTGAGTTCTACAAGATCTAGGAAGAAGAATTAATACCAATACTCCTCAAATTATTTCATGAAATAGAAAAGGAGGGAACCCTTCCAAATTCATTCTGTAATATCACCCTGATGCCAAAACCAGACAGAGACACATCAGAGAAAGAAAATTTCAGACCAATATCCCTGATGAACAGAGATGCAAAAATTCTCAATAAAATTTTGGCAAATCACATATTAAAACGTATTTAAAAGATAGCGTACAATGATCCACTGGTGTTGATTCCAGGGATGCAAGGTTGGTTCAATATATGGAAATCAATTAATGTAATCCATCACATCAATAGACTTAAACATAAGAATCATATGATTTTGTCAGTTGATGCAGAGAAAGCACTTAACAAAATACAGCACCCTTTCATGTTCAAAACATTAGAAAAACTAGGGATAGTAGAAACATACCTCAACATTGTAAAAGCTAGCTATGCTAAACCAAAGGCCAACATCATCCTAAATAAAGAAAAATTGGAAGCATTCTCTCTAAAAATAGGAAAAAGACAGGGATGCCTTCTCTTACCACTGCTATTCAACATAGTCCTGGAAATTCTAGCCAGAGCGATCAGACAGAGAAAAGGAATTAAAGGGATATGAATAGGAAAAGAAGAACTTGAACTATCATTATTTGCTGACAACATGATTCTATACTTAGAGGATCCAAAAATTCCACCAGAAAACTTCTAGAATCAATAAATGGATTCAGCAAAGTAGCAGGATATAAAGCCAGTACCCATAAATCAAATGCATTTCTATACATCAGTGCTGAATCCTCCAAAAGAGAAATTAGGAAAACTATCCCATTCACAAGCGCCTCAAAAAAGATAAAATAGTTGGGAATCAATTTAACAAAAGAGGTGAAAGACCTCTACAATGAAAACTACAGGACACTAAAGAAAGAAATTGAAGCCGATCTTAGAAGGTGGAAAGATCTCCCATGCTCTTGGATAGGCACAATCAATATTGTCAAAATGGCAGTACTACCCAAAGCACTATACAGATTCAGTGTGATTCCAATTAAAATCCCAATGTCATTCCTTATAGAAATAGAAAAAGCAATCATGAAATTCATTTGGAAAAATAAAGAGTCCAGAATAGCCAAAGCAATCCTTAGCAAGAAGACTGAAGCAGGAGGCATCACAATACCAGACCTTAACTATACTACAAAGCTATAGGAACAAAAATAGCATGGTACTGGCACCAAAATAGACATATAGACCAATGGTACAGAATAGAAGACACAGAGACAAACACACTTAAATACAGTTATCTTATACTAGACAAAGGCGCCAAAAACATGTATTGGAGAAAAGATAGCCTCTTCATCAAATGTGCTGGGAAAACTGAAAATCCATGTGCAGCAAAATGAAACTAAACCCCCATCTCTCTCCATGCACAAAACTCAACTCAAAGTGGATCAAGAACCTAGAAATTAGACCAGAGACCCTGCACCTAATTGAGGAAAAAGTAGGCCCAACCCTTCATCATGTTGGATTAGGCCCTGAGTTCCTTAACAAGACTCCTAAAGCACAAGAAATAAAATCAGGAATCCATAAATGGGATGGATTCAAACTAAAAAGATGCTCAGCAAAAGAAATAATCAACAAGGTGAACAGAAAGCCTACATTTTGGGAGCAAATTTTTGCCACATGCACATCAGAGCACTGATCTCCAGGATATATAAAGACTCAAAAAAATTTAACACCAAAAACTCATACAACCCATTCAATAAATAGGCCAAGGAGCTGAACACACAGTTCTCAGAAGATATACAATCGATCAACAAATATATGAAAAGTGTTCAACATCTCTAGCAATTAGAGAAATGGAAATCAAAACTACTCTTAAGATTTCATCTCAAGCCAGTCAGAATGGCAATTATCAAGAATACAAACAACAATAAGTGCTGGCAAGGATGTGCGGGAAAAGGCACGCTCATACATTGCTGGTGGGTGGGATTGCAAATTAGTGCACTAATCTGGAAAGCAGTATGGAGATTCTTTAGAAAACTTGGAATGGAACCACCATTTGACCCAGCTATCCCACTCCTTGGTCTATACCCAAAGGACTTAAAAACAGCATACTACAGTGATGCAGCCACTTCAGTGTTTATAGCAGCTCAATTCACAATAGCTAAACTGTGGAACCAAACTAGATGTCTTTCGATAGATGAATGGATAAAGAAGCTGTGGTATATATACACAATAGAATATTACTCAGTAATAAAAGAGAATAAAATCATGGCATTTGCAGGTAAATGGATGGAGCTGGAGAATCTCATGCCAAGTGAAGTAAGCCAATCCCCAAAAAGCCAAAGGCCAGATGTTCTCTCTGATAAGTGGATGCCGATCCATGATCAGGGAGAGGACAGGGGAAGAATGCAGAAACTTTGTCAAAGGGGAGGGAGGGGACATGGGGGCAGGAAAGATGGTGGAATGAGATGGACATTATTGCCCTAGGTTCATGTATGACTGCACGTATTGTGTGGAATACGTGAAATACTAGAGAAATTAAAATTTGTGCTTCATTTGTGTACAATGAATCAAAATGCATTCTACTGTCATGTATACCTCATTAGAATGAATGAATAAATAAATAAATAGATAAATAAAAGAATTGCTCAGAAGAAAATGTATGAATGTGATGATAGGTTATTTGAAAATATAGAACTAGGTAAGAAAAAGGAAATAAAGAATTAAAAGAAGGAAAGATTGCCTATGCATTAATGGGACAGCATCAATAGACTAACATTTTTATTGTAAGGGTTTAAGAAAAGAATAAGAGTAGGTAAGAGACAGAAAGATTCCTTTAAAAAATGACTAAAACTTCCCAAATCTGAGGAAAAATAATGAATATTTAGGTATAAGAAGATTACAGACTTTCAATTAAAGTCAATCCTAGCAGACTATACCAAGACATACAAACAAACAAACAAACAAAAAAGATTTTTAAGAGCACCAAGAGGAAAGAAGCATGTTGTATAAAAGGCAATAATGGTAAGTCACTATTCCAAAATCCCAAATAACCTATGGCCTTTTTTGAAATAAAAACAAAGGATTTATTCTGGCCAGGGCCAAAAAAGCAGAAAGTAGACAGTTCTGCAGCCTAAGCCACTGAATGCTGGTGGAGAACAGCTTCAAAAACAGAAAAACTACAAAGAAGGGGGCAGGAGAGTCAAACAGAATCATAAGACACATTTCATGAAGTGGAAAAGTACCAAGTTCTCAGAAATTTTCACCTTTTGTACCTACTCAGGAAGCAAGCTTGCATTAGTTTCATAGTTTAAAGACATTTTGATGAGGGTACAAATAGGTGGGGGTGTCAGCTTCTATGTAAGTGGGCTCATGAGGAAATAGGGGCCAATTCTGTACAAGGTGAGATGTCTGAGAAGAATGGGGTCAGCCTGACTGAATTTTCAAATCAGCCCATAACAATATCAGTAAAGCTATCAGCAGATTTCTCAGAACAGACATTATAGGCCCGGAAAGATTGTGATGATAGGTAGAAGGAAAGGACCCCCCAAAATTGCCAGCCAGGAATACTTTAGTTACAAAAGCTGTACTTCAGAATTGAAAGAAAGAAAAAAATTTTCCCAGATAAGCAAAAGCTGAGGCTGTTCATTACCTCTAGATCTAATTTACAAGAAATGCTAAAGAGAGTTCTCTAGCTGAAAGAAAAGAATGCTAATTAGAAAAATGAAAACATATGAAAGTATATAATTAGCTAGTAAAATGAGTATATAGTTGAATTCAGAATACTCAAATAATGCAAGGCTGGTATGTAAATAACATATCTTTAGCATGAAGATTAAAAGATAAAACTTAATAAACACAGCAGTTTGTTAAGGAATATACAATATAAAAATGTAAATTGTGTCACCAAAAATATGAAATGTGCATGTAGATAAAAGTGTAGCTTTTATTTTTATATAATCAAAGTTAACTTATCAGCTTAAAAAAACCCTGTTTTAACTACATAATAGTTTATATCAACCTCATTGTAACCACAAAGCATAAATGGATAGGACATATGTAAAAGATAAAATGTATGGCCAGGTGTGGTGGTACATGCCTGAAATTCCAGTAGCTTGGGAGGCCAAGGCAGGAAAATCACAAGTTCAAAGCCAGTCCCAGCAATTTAGTGAGGCCCTGTCTCAAAAAAACAAAAGGGGCTGTGAATGTGGCTCAGTGGTTAAGTGCCCCTGGGTTCAGTACCCAGTACAAACATTAATAAATAAATAAAAAGTAAGGAATTAAACATTATAACTACAGAACATCATCTAATCACAAAGGCAGACAAGAAGAAAGGATCTATTAAAACACCTGAGAAGCAAGTTTGAAAATGGAAATAGTTCTTGCCTATAAATAACCATATTGAATGTAAATGGATCAAATCTTATAATCAAAAGACAGTAGTTGAACTGATTTTAAAAAGCTCAACTTCATACTGTCTACAAGCGACTCACTTTACCTTTGAGGACACATACATTAAAGGTGAAGGGAAAGAAAGTATGTTCCATGGAAATGGAAAATGAAGGGGAGCAAGAGTAGCTGTAACTTACCCTGGATAAAATGCATTTTAAGTCAATCTGTAAGAAAGAGATAAAGGTCAGTATATAATGATAAAAGTATCTGTCAAGAAGGTGTAAGAATTATAAATTTATATGTACTCAGCTTTGGAGCACCTAAATATATAAAGCAAATATTAATAGATCAGAAAGGATATAGTAATAGATGTAGAGTACAACATGATCAAAGTTATTAGAGAACTTCAATACTCTGTTGTCAACAATAGAACAGATTGTGCCAACAAAATCAACTAGAAAACATTGCAATTAACTGCAATTTACACCAAATGAACCTAACAGACATACAGAATCTTTAATCCAATAATAGCAGAACACACTTTCTTCTCAAGCCACACAAAACATTTTTTGCAATAGATCATATGTTAAGCCACAAAATTAGACTTAATAAACTTAAGAAGACTGAAACATATTAAATGTATTTTGTAATCACAGTGGTGTGCAACTGGAATCAATAAAAATTTTTCAAAGAAGTTATAAATATATGGATATTAAATAACATACTCCAGTATGACCACTGGGCCAAAGAAAAAAGAGAAATTAAAGTTTATGTTGAGACAAGTAAAAAGGGAAGTACAAGACACCCAAATTTGTGTGTAACAGCAAAAACATTTCTAAAAAACACATCTATTAAAAAGTATCTAAAACAACCTTAAAGTTACACATCAAGGAACCAGAAAAAGAACAAACTAAACCCCCAAATAGTAGCAGGTCAAATGCTCAAAGCTGAAATAAAACTAGAAAAACAATAGAAAATCTCAACAAACTCTTTAAAAAAATGAATAGAATTGACAAATCTTTGTATAGCTTAAGCAGGGAAAAAGGACAAAGTCAGAATCACAAGAGTAGCCATTACAACTGATGACACAGAAGTTCAAAGGATCATAAGAGACTACCATGAACAATTATTCAACAACAAATTGGATAATCTAGAGGAAATGCACAAATTCTTTGAAACAACAATCTAGCAAAAATGAAACATGAAAAAAATAGAAAATTTAATTGGACCAATAATGGCTAAGGAGATTGAACCAGTAGTAAAAGGCCTCCCATCAAAGAAAAGCACAGGAAAAGAAAAGAAAAGAAAAGCACAGGATCTGATGGCTTCACAACTTAATTCTGCCAAACATATAAAGAAGAATTAATGCCTATCCTTAAACTCTCCCAATATATTGAGCAGGAAACACTTCCAAACTCACTGTATGAGACCAGCATTACCTATACCAAAACCAGACGAGTACTCCTACAAGCCAGTATCTCTGATGAGCATATAGGTAAAAATTCTCAACTAGTAACTGAATTCAATAGCACATTTAAAAGGTCGTTCCTTCTGATCAAGTGGGATTTATCCTTGGAGTGCAGTGATGGTTCAATGTATGCAAATCAATAAATGTAATATATCACTTTAACAGAGTAAAGAGCAATCATCTAATCATCTCAATAGACGTAGAAAAATCATGATAAAATGCAACATCCTTACATGGTAAAATTGGCCACAAATTAGAGCCCAGGTCCAGGTCCAGGACCGCCTCTGGGGAACCCTGTGTGAGCCCAGATCTAGGATAGGCCCCAGACCACCCACACCAATCCGCCAACACATGCTGGAGCCCAGATCCAGACTCAGGTTTGCCCCTGGTCGACTTCAGTGAGAGCCCAGGCCCAGGACTGCTTCTGCACAGAATGGAGGTCCACATCATTGATCTCTTGCCTGCATCCATCTTGGGACATTGCAGTCATCGCCATAGTCCTCCCTATGTGGGAGCCTCCACTTTGGGACAACAGACAGGACTTGGAGGCAGCTGCTTGCCACAGCAAAGCATGCCACAGCAGTGCATCTCTGAACAGGCAGCCCAAAGCCATTTTAAGTCCCACCATTCCAGCCCCATCTCTAAAAGTGACTGCATACATCTTGGGCCACCCCTACTGCTAGGGTTACCTCTGCTACTGCTGCCACCATCTTTAGTTGCCGATGCCTCCATCTGGGGACACCTGCTGGGGACTGGAGAGAACAACAGCTGAGGTAGAGGTAAACTGTAGGGTCACTACAAGATTACAGGATACAAACTGCATTACCTCAGATCAGCACAGCAAACATAATCAACATGAACAAGGAATGAAACTGCCCTCACCCCAAAACCAAGATACTACCAATGGATAATAGAATCATTGACAGCACAGTTGATTTAATGTCAGAGAAGGAGTTCAAAATGTACGTAATTAAAATGCTCTGTGAATTAAAGAATAACTTAAGTGAGCAAATACAGGCAAAAATTGATCACTCCAACAAAGAGATAAGAGAGCAAATATAGGCAACCATTGATCACATCAACAAAGAGAAAGGAGCAAATACAGGTAGCAAAATATTACTTCAAGAAAGAGATAGAAGGGCTGGAGTTGTTGCTCAGTGGTAGAGTGCTTGCCTCGCATGCGTGAGGCACTGGATTCGATCCTCAGCGCCACATAAAAATAAATAAATAAAATAAAGATATTGTGTCCATCTACAACTAAAAAAAATACTAAAAAACAAAAGAGAGAAAGAGAGACTGGGGAAAAAATTCTTGAAATGAAGGAAACAGTAAACCAAATAAAAAACTCAATAGAAAGCATCACGAACAGACTATCCCACTCCTTGGTCTGTACCCAAAGGACTTAAATACAGGACTTAAATACAGTGATGCAGCCTCTTCAGTGTTTATAGAAGCTCAATTTACAATAGCAAAACTGTGGGACCAACCTAGATGCCAAAAGAACATTGAACCAAAAGAACAAAGTTTGAGATATCACATTACCTGATTTTAAAATCTACTCCAAATCCATGGTAATGAAAATAACTCTTCTCTGGCATGAAAACAGATATGGACCAATGGAACAGAATAGGGAGCTTAGAAATAAATCAGCTGGAGCCTGGTGTGGTGGGGCATGCCTGTAATATCAGCACTTTGAGAGGCTGAGACAGGAGAACCGTGAGTTCAAAGCCAGTCTCAGCACCGGGGAGGTGCTAAGCAACTCAGTGAGACCCTGTCTCTACATAAAACACAAAATAGGGCTGGGATGTGGCTCAGTGGTTGAGTACCCCTGAGTTCAATCTTTGGTACCAAAAAAAAGAAAAAAAGAAATCAGTTGGTTTTTGACAAAAATGCCAGGTGTATACAATAGGGAAAGAACAATTTATTTGATAAATGGTTTTGGAACAACTTGATATCCACATGGGGAAAGAATAAAGTTTGACCATTACCTCACTCATTCAAAATTCATCTCCAGATGTATTGGAGACTTAAATGTGAAACTTGAAACTGCAAAACTTCTGGGAGAAATAGGGAAATCCCATGATATTGATCTAGGCAATAATACTCTGGATAGGACTGAAAGTCCAGGCAACAAAAGCAAAAATAAACAAATGGAATTACATCAAACATAATGTTTTTCTACAGCAAAGTGATGGGACACCCTATGGATTGGAAGACAATATTTTCAAACCATATACCTGATAAGGAGATAAGATATAAAACATAAAGAAACAAAATAGAAAGGAAACAACCTGATTTTTTAAATGAGCAAAGGATGTATGTGGACATTTCTCAAAAGAAGACATAGAAAACCAACAGGTACATGAAAAAGTGCTTATCATCCAGAATTATCTGGAAAATATAAATTCAAGCTACATTGAGTTATCCTTCACCTGTTCAAATGGCTGTTATCAAGAAGACAAAAGATAAAAAGTGCTGGTGAAAATGTGGAGAAAAAGCAATGCTTGCACTATTTTGGTGAGAATATAAATGAGTACAGCCATTTTGGAAAGGGGTTTGGAGTTTTCTGATAACATTAAAAGTATAACCCCTATGTGACCATGCAATCCTCTTAGTGGGCATATAATTAAAGGAAGTTAAATCAGTCTATCAAAAAGATATCTGTACTCCCATGTTCACTGCAGTATATATTTACTGTAGCCAAGACAAAGTATAAACTTAAGGGTCCATCAGTGGATAAATGGAAAGATGATGTTGTACATAAAGACCATGGAATTTTATTCAGCCTTAACAAGAAAATCCTATCATTTAGGACAGCATGGTTGAATCTTGGCAACATTATTTTAAGTGAAATAAGCCAGGCACAGAATCCCAATACCATATTTCTCACTTATATGTAGATTCTAAAAATGATAAGTGTAGAAATGTAGAATGGTATTTGAGGGGTGGGGATTGCAGAAATGATCAAAGAATGAAAAAAATTCAGTTATACAGAAAGAATAAACTCAGGAAATCCATTGTACAACATGATGACTATACTTAATTTATTGTATACTTGAAAATTGCTAAGACAGTAGATTTTTAGTGTTCTGCCCACAAAAACCATAAGTGAAGTAATATGAAAGTTGAGCTTGATTTAGCCTTTTGACAACATAGTCCTATTTCAAGATGTGATATCCAACACAAACATATACAATTGTTCATCAATTAAAAAAGAGTCTGTCCACCAAAGTATACCACTTCCTATATATTTCTGGAAACTTAAAACCTTATTCTTTAATTTCTCTCATCTTATGATTTGTTGTCCTATATTTTATTTCTGAATCTGTTATAAACCATATAATATATGTTATTATTTTTGCTTTAAACACTCTGTTGTATTTTAAAGAGATTCAGCATCCTCTCTTGTTTTTGCTCCCTAATGAGGGTTACAGTGTTGTTTGGAACATAGATGTTCACAAGTTATGTCTTTGTTCTGAATTGCAGATTTTAGCATTAAAAAGCTTTTGGGGGTCATATTTATACTTTTTTTTCTTGAATTCTACTTTGCCTTATGACAGGATCACCACGCTACTTTCATATTGCATTCATTTGCCTAATGTTCCGTTGTCCATCCCTTTATTTTCAGTCTTAAATCACTTTCTTTTTTTGAAATATTTTTTAGTTTTTGATGGAACTTTATTTTATTCATTTACTTATATGGGTGCTGAGAATCAAACCCAGTGCCTTCCACATGCTAGGCAAGTGCTCTACTACTGAGTCACAAGCCCAGCCCATTTCTTAAATACAATATACTGTTCATCTTTCTTTGAAAAATCTGTTTAATAGGTGAGTCAGTTTATTCATATTTATTTACATGACCAAATATTTTGGTCTCAAATTTGTCATAGAATTCTATAATTATTATATTTTCTGTTTATTTCTCTATGCTGTGTATATCATTTGCTACTTTATTTTTGAAAGTTTTTATTAATATTAAAAAGGTTTGAATTTTTGTTTGGTGGTTCTTTTGTTTTTTTAAACATACTTAGGATGAACTCAAAATCCCAAAAATATTACTCAGCAAGGCTGTTCTTTAGACATGAAGGAGAAATAAAGACCTTCCAAGACAAGTTAAGAAAAGGTACTTAAGGGAGTCCTACATTCAGAACCAAAAAACGATAATTATCATCATAAAAAATGTGAAAGCATAAAACCCACTACAAAAGCAGATACACAAAAGAGAAATGGAAAAGAATCAAATCTTATCAATATAGTAAACCACAAAAACCACAAAGATGAGCAAAAGAGGAAGAAAGAACAAAGGATATTCAAAACAGTTCGAAGAAAGTCAATAAACCCGCAGTGAATTTACTTCTCCTGTTAAAAGATGCAGAGTGGCTGAGTGGATTGAAAAAACAAACAAAAAACAGAACCAACATATTCTGCCTTCAGGAAACCCACTTCACCGGTAAATACACAGTGAAAAGATGGAAAAATATAATTCATACCTTCTTTATTATTTATTAATTTCACATGAGAATATAACCATTTGAAAGGAAAAATTGCATGTCTAAAATTTTGATTCTGTTCCAATTTTATAACTTTGGCATCAATTTTAAAATGCTGTATGTCCTTCACTTACCATTTTAATCCATTTGTTGCTGCATTTCTACCAATATTAAATACATAATTCAGTTGATTCTTTTCTAGAGGGAAATTTTTTTTTTTTTTTTTTTTTTTTTTTTGGTACCGAGGATTGAACTCAGGGGCACTTGACCACTGAGCCACATCCCCAGCCCTATTTTGTGTTTTATGTAGAGACAGGGTCTCACTGAGTTGCTTAGTGCCTCGCGATTGCTGAGGCTGGCTTTGAACTCGCGATTCTCCTGTCTCAGCCTCCCTAAGTGCTGGGATTACAAGCGTGAGCCACCGCGCCCGGCTGAGGGAAATTTTATTTTAAGTGTAGTTCTTGGAATCACATGTTGCTTTACTTTGTGGCTTTGAATAAAACCCTATTTTCTTTTCCATGCAGCCTCAAAGAATTTAAAATGACATCATCTAAACTCATTAGCATTGTATGGATTGATTAGTGTGAGTTTTTTTATGATAAATATCTTACAGAGTTTAAGTGTATAAAATCAACTCCTGATTATATACACAAAACATAATTAAAACCTGCCATACACATTAGTACAAGTAATTAAAAATAGATTGATTATAGGTTAGAAGGCATTTGATTTCATATTATTTATACCTTTACTCTTTTTAGTTCTTTTGGTTTAAAAAGTTCTCCAATTTTCAAAGATTAAAAGTAATGTTCCTAATGAAACATTCTTAAGTTTACCATCATGTGACACTTAATTAGTGAAAAAATCTAAATTTTTTAGACCACTTTAAAGAAATAAAATTTTGTTAAAAATTAAAAACAACAGTTGCCAATGAAGTGAGGACTGGCTAAACTGACCAGAATTTTCTCTTCTTCCTAGGCAAGTGATTATATTATATTTGAAGTCTTTCTTCTTTTTTCTTAAAAAAATGTTTAGTGCACTGTAGTTATACATAATAGTGGGGTTCATTTTGACATATACATAAATGCATATAGCTTAATTTTCTCCATTTCAGTCCGAAGTACTTCCCTTTTCCCCTTCCCTCCTCCCTCTCTGATCCCCTTCCTCTACTTTATTGGTCTTCTTTCTTTTTATTTATTTTTCTAATGGGTGCCATTTTAACTGATGTGAGATTTCAATGTAGTATTGATTTGATTTTCCCTGATTGCTAAGGATGTTGGACATGTTTTCATGTATTTGTTGGCCTTTGTATTTCTTCTGTTTGAGAAACAACTATTTAGATCTTTTGCAGATTCCAGCTAACAGAATGTGAGTGGAGAACTTTCACCTAAAAAAAAAAAAAAATCTCTCACACAATTCTGTATGCTCTTTCCTACTCTGTGGCTTGGTGAAAACATGCATCATGCATCGTGACTTTGGGAGCCTCATTTGAAGATAGTGGAGCCACGGGATGAAGAGATCCTAAAACCCTGAATCACTTCTTGGAGGAATAGTGCCAACCAATTAGCCACATCTTGTACTTTCAAGTAATAAATCAACTTTTATCATTTTAGAGTCATTGTACATCTAAATTTTTTGTTTGTTGGAACAGATAATGTTACCTGAACTAATATAGAAATCAGTGTCTTGAAAAGTAGGGATTTGGGAACCAATAACTTTAAGATATGTGGCATTGGTTTAGTGGTGGGTGGTAAAATTTAGCTAAAATTAATTTCATTAGTAAAGATGTGCAGTTATGTGCCACATAACAACATTTCTGTCAGTGATGGATTGTATATATGGTGGTCCCATAAAATTATAATAATATTCCTACTGCTTAGTATTGAAATATCCCTATGTGCTAGTATTTTTATTGGATCTCTTCTATGATGGCTGTTTAGATACACAATACTTATCATTGTGTTACAGTCACCTACAGTATTCAGTTTGGTAATATACTATACAGGTTTGTAGCCTATGAGCAATAAGCCAAAGCATATAGCCTAGGTGTGTAGTAGGCTATACCACCTAGGTTTATGTAATTACTCTCTGATGTTCACACACCAAATTAAATCACCTAACTTTGCTTTTCGTAGACTATATCCTTCTTGTTAAGTCATGCGTGATTGTATCTAAATTTTCATGGTTAAACTTAAATTTCATATATATCATATTTCATAACAGAGAACAAGACACTTCTTAACAGTGGAGTCTCCTCGTTTTTCTATTGCAGGTCCTTATTTAACGTGTGGATAGCCCTTATAAAGGTGAACAGCATTCTTTTGAATTTGCTTATATTTGCTGTGAGCACAGATTGTTACCTTTACTTGTGCGATGTGTAGAGATCATATATGATACAAGTTTTCATTTTTAATATAGCCTTAATAATTCATATTCGGCCATTAGGTTGCCTATTGTGACAACTATTTACTGCTCATTAAAGAAATGTGATAAAAATAAATGCTGTCATTAAAATGACAACTGTGAAAAACATTTTAACATGCTAATACAGTGTTAATGTTTTATATATAAAACTCATAAAAATGTAATTTTTATGGGAAGCATTATTTAAAGCTTTGTATGAATTATAAAGGGAGAACTTTTTTCAAGTGGGATTATGGGTGACTTTGAAAGAAAACTTTAAAGACAGATATATAAAGGATGGATAAAGGGGAAAGGAAAAATGATAATAGCAACACCTCAGTGCTAATCAAAGAGCATTTAATCTAGGCTGCTGCTGTAGATTGTGGTATTTTCCTAGAACATGTTTCAGTTTTTAGAGATAGTTCAAGAGGAATTGTACCTATATCCATTGTTCACACACTTTAAGTTTTGTTTTGTGAAGACCTTTTGAATGGTGTTTCTTTGCTAATTTTCAATTCATTTTTCAGGCAAGTATTTCAGTATCTCTGTTTGTTTGTTTTTTTTTGTTGTTTTTTGTTTTTTTGGTATTTATTGTAATTTCCTAAGGCGATTTTCTTAAAAAATTAAAAATAAAATGCAAAATGAGAGCTATAAAATAAAAGTCATTCTTTGGTATGTGAGGGATCAATTTCACAATGACTTGTGGATACCAAATTCACAGATGCTCAGGTTAGTTACAGAAAATGGCATTAAATTTTCACATATAACTTACATCATTTCTGTGGATATGGAACTCATGAGTACAGAACCAGCAGGTGCAGATCCCATGAATGAGGAAGTCCAGTTGTAGTCATTACCTAGATGGTATCCTGTTGATTGAGTAAGGTTAAACAAATAATTCTTAGAGCACTTTTCTATGTGAAATGAAATTCCAGTTTATTCCCCCCTGGGTGTTAAAACAGAGTCAATAAGTTAAATACAAGTAAAAACTTCTCTAAAGTCAACTTATTTTCATTCAGTCTTTATCTTCACATTTTCTCCAAGAATCTTGTTAGGCAAATAAAAATTCAGCAATAGTTTACAGAATGATAGAAATGACAGTCATGTTACAGCTGTAAATTTTCCTATAAGCACTGCTTTCTCTCTCTTTCATGTGTTGTTATGTTGTTCTTCATTTGATGTATCTCAGAGTATTTTTTAATTTTCCTTATGATTTGACCCTTTGGGTAATTAGGACTGTGGTGTTTAATTTCCACATATGTTTGAATTTAGCAAATTTATTTCTGGTTTGACTTTTAATTTCATTCCATTATGGTTGGAGAGCAATATTTGTGTGATTTCATGTTTATAGTCATTGAGGTTTGTTTTGTAGCCTAGCATATGGTCTGTCCTAGAGAATGTTTCATGAGCATTGAGAAAAACATGTGTTTTCCTACTGTTAGGGAGTGTTCTACAGATGTATACTAGATCTAGTTGATTAATAGTATTTTTCACATCTTCTATTGTTGATATTATGCTTACTGATCCTTTATTGAAGGTAGGTCATTAGAGTCACTATTGAGATGGGTATCAGGTCTTCAACAATTACTGTTGAATTATCTGTTTCTTCTTTCAATTCTATGTTTTCTTCATGTATTTGAGGTCTGTTGTTCCATATATATGTTTGTAAATGTTATATCCTTCCGATGGGATTGTTTCTTTTATCATTATAAAATTTTTATCTTTATTTCTAGCAACATTTTTCTTGTTAATATATGTTCTTCTAATTTTAATTTTCTAATGTTAATATATGTGCTTCAGCTTTCTTATGGTTGCTTTTGGCATGGTATTTCATTTTTAATTCCTCTACTTTCAACCTATTTGTATCTGAATATAAAGTGTGTCTTATGTAGGCAAATATAGTTAGATGATGTTTTTTAATTCAATCCGACAGTTTCTGTTTTTTAATTAGGTTATTTAATTCCTTTGTATTTTAATACTATTATTGTTATAGTCTAGTCTACATCTGCCACTGTCATTTATTTATTTATTTTCAGAATCTTTACCTCTTTATTGAAGTATTCTTTTATATCTTGTATTTTCCCATTAATTCATATCTTAAATATTCTTTTAATTTATTGATCTTTTAAAAAAAATTTTAGCAAGAAAAATAATTCATTATGACCATAGGTGATAACAGAAATGCAGTTACTTTTTACATTTGAAAATCAAACAATATTACTTGTCCTGTCTAAAATGTTATATACTTATATATTTCCATATATAAAAGAATTATATATTTTATGTAACTATATATAACAAATTATATTTTATATAAATATATTAATATATATATACACATAAAGTGTCCTAATGGTTTTTCAGCTGACCTCTGCTTTGGGTCAGTGGAGAGGTCTCTCCAAGAACAGAAGATTATTACTTCTGCCTTTTCTCAGAAAAAACATATCTTTTCTGACCTCTGAAGTAGAAATATTTTCTGCCTCTCCTCAATGTGCTTTAACTGAAATTGCTAGCTTCAAAGCAGCAAATTTTGCCAGGATTCTGAGGACAGGAGTCTTTTTCTTTTTTAAAAAATTTGTTTATTCTACTTAGGTATACACGACAGCAGAATGCATTTTGATTCATTATACACATACAGAACACAAATTTTCATTTCTCTGGTTGTACATGATATACACACCATATGTGTATATACATGAATCTAGGGCAATGATGTGCATCTCATTCCACCATCTTTCTTCCGCCATGTGCCTTCCCCTTTCCTCCCTCCCCTTTGAACAAAGTTCCTCCATTCTTCTCATGCCCCCTCCCCCATTATGAATTAGCATCCACTTATCAGAAAGAACATTCAGGCTTTGCTTTTTTGGGATTAGCTTAATTTGCTTAGCCTGATATTCTCCAACTCCATCCATTTACCTACAAAAGCTATGCTTTTATTCTCTTTTAATGCTGAGTAATATTCCATTGTGTGTGTATGTATATACTACTGTTTATTTATCCATTCATCTATTGAAGGGCATCTAAGTTGGTCCCACAGTTTAACTACTGTGAATTGAGCTGCTATAAACATTGAAGTGGCTGCATCACTGTAGTATGCTGTTTTTAAGTCCTTTGGGTATAGACCAAGGAGTGGGATAGCTGGGTCAAATGGTGGTTCCATTCCAAGTTTTCTAAGTAATCTCTGTACTGCTTTCCACATTGGTTGCACAAATTTGCAGTCCCACCAGCAGTGTATGAGTTTACCTTTCCCCCCACATCCTCACCAGCATTTATTGTTGCATGTATTCTTGATAACTGCCATTCTTATTGGAGTAAGATGAAACCTTAGTTTTGCTTTGCATTTTTCTAATGGCAGGAGATGTTGAATATTTTTTTAATGCATTTGTTGATCAATTGTGTATCTTCCTCTTAGAAGTGTCTGTTCAGCTCCTTGGCACATTTATTGAATGGGTTGTATGAGTTTTTGGTGTTAATTTTTTTTTGAGTCTTTATATATCCTGGAGATCAGTGCTCTGATGTGCATGTGGCAAAAATTTGCTCCCAAAATGTAGGCTTTCTGTTCACCTTGTTGATTATTTCTTTTGCTGAGCATCTTTTTAGTTTGAATCCATCCCATTTATGGATTCCTGATTTTATTTCTTGTGCTTTAGGAGTCTTGTTAAGGAACTCAGGGCCTAATCCAACATGATGAAGGGTTGGGCCTACTTTTTCCTCAATTAGGTGCAGGGTCTCTGGTCTAATTTCTAGGTTCTTGATCCACTTTGAGTTGAGTTTTGTGCATGGAGAGAGATGGGGGTTTAGTTTCATTTTGCTGCACATGGATTTTCAGTTTTCCCAGCACATTTGATGAAGAGGCTATCTTTTCTCCAATACATGTTTTTGGCGCCTTTGTCTAGTATAAGATAACTGTATTTAAGTGTGTTTGTCTCTGTGTCTTCTATTCTGTACCATTGGTCTATATGTCTATTTTGGTGCCAGTACCATGCTATTTTTGTTCCTATAGCTTTGTAGTATAGTTAAGGTCTGGTATTGTGATGCCTCCTGCTTCAGTCTTCTTGCTAAGGATTGCTTTGGCTATTCTGGACTCTTTATTTTTCCAAATGAATTTCATGATTGCTTTTTCTATTTCTATAAGGAATGACATTGGGATTTTAATTGGAATCACACTGAATCTGTATAGTGCTTTGGGTAGTACTGCCATTTTGACAATATTGATTGTGCCTATCCAAGAGCATGGGAGATCTTTCCACCTTCTAAGATCGGCTTCAATTTCTTTCTTTAGTGTCCTGTAGTTTTCATTGTAGAGGTCTTTCACCTCTTTTGTTAAATTGATTCCCAACTATTTTATCTTTTTTGAGGCGCTTGTGAATGGGATAGTTTTCCTAATTTCTCTTTTGGAGGATTCAGCACTGATGTATAGAAATGCATTTGATTTATGGGTACTGGCTTTATATCCTGCTACTTTGCTGAATCCATTTATTGATTCTAGAAGTTTTCTGGTGGAATTTTTGGATCCTCTAAGTATAGAATCATGTTGTCAGCAAATAATGATAGTTCAAGTTCTTCTTTTCCTATTCATATCCCTTTAATTCCTTTTCTCTGTCTGATCGCTCTGGCTAGAATTTCCAGGACTATGTTGAATAGCAGTGGTAAGAGAAGGCATCCCTGTCTTTTTCCTATTTTTAGAGAGAATGCTTCCAATTTTTCTTTATTTAGGATGATGTTGGCCTTTGGTTTAGCATAGCTAGCTTTTACAATGTTGAGGTATGTTTCTACTATCCCTAGTTTTTCTAATGTTTTGAACATGAAAGGGTGCTGTATTTTGTTAAGTGCTTTCTCTGCATCAACTGACAAAATCATATGATTCTTATGTTTAAGTCTATTGATGTGATGGATTACATTAATTGATTTCCATATATTGAACCAACCTTGCATCCCTGGAATCAACACCAGTGGATCATTGTACGCTATCTTTTAAATACGTTTTAATATGTGATTTGCCAAAATTTTATTGAGAATTTTTGCATCTCTGTTCATCAGGGATATTGGTCTGAAATTTTCTTTCTCTGATGTGTCTCTGTCTGGTTTTGGCATCAGGGTGATATTACAGAATGAATTTGGAAGGGTTCCCTCCTTTTCTATTTCATGAAATAATTTGAGGAGTATTGGTATTAATTCTTCTTCCTAGATCTTGTAGAACTCAGCT
>PVHX01028538.1:0-17962 GCA_004024805.1 Geosciurus inauris | reverse complement strand
AATTTTTAAAAAGTGTTCAGGATGTGGATCAGTGGTTAGGCATCCCTGGGTTCAATCCCTGGTACCAAAGGGCGGGGGGGGGGGGGAGTGTCACATTCCATTCCTTTCAGGAATAACTACTCAGGCACAGTACTAGGCTTTGGGGAATGCAAGGATGAGTAAAAACAGGACAAAGTATTGTCTTTGCTTACAATCTAGTGGGGAAACACGTCAATCACATAATCACAAATAACTGGAAGAAAACACAATTAACACAGGGAAAGATACATGCCTATAAGAATACATTAAATGACCATATTAGTTAACACTCAGCATTTACTATGGGCTAATGACAGAATTTCCGTTATTGTTTCCATTTTACAGAAAGCCCGAAACCCAAATGGGTTAAGTAAGGAATTTGCCTAAGTGGCAGCTAGTTAAGTTGTGGAGCTCCACGGCGAGAGTCTGCAAAATGAAATAAGATATGTAAAGTGCTGAACACGCAATAAATGTTCAGTCTTTGTTCACTGTTAGTTTTATGCTGTTATTACTATTTATTATGGTCCCCTAAAGTAACTCAGCCTGTATGATTCATCTCTGTCTCTGCAACGCTCAGGACTGTGTAGCTCCACTTTACAGAAGATTCTCCCCACGTCACTCAGATAATAAATACTGATGCCAAACGAGAACCTGCAAAATAATGCCTGTTAAGACGCCTAGCCCCTAATAAACGCTCAACCAGTTAGTGGGCGGTATTTGGTATCTTTATTTTTTCACGTTCCTCTAGGGCAAAAAGAGCATCTGATGAGCCCCGCGTCCCCAGAACCAGGGCAGTGTCCTGCACAGAGCAGATGCACCCTAAGTTTGCTAAATGAGCAGGAGCTAGCGGGCGCCCCTCACCTGCAGCAGAGGCAGGAGCAGCTGGTTGAGCTTCCGCCGCTCCAGGAGGCTGACGGCGCCCTCCCCCGTGCGGCCCATCTCGTTCAGCAGCACCAGCACCGCGATCTTATACGGCGTCACCCAGTCCTTGATGCCGAACACGTTGGCGTGCACCACTCCATTGGTCATCATTGGGTTGAAATAGAGGCTCTCGTGGACGCTGGCCATGGCGGCCCTCCGAGACTAAGTCTCGGAGACCCGCCACGCGCAGCGCCCAGCCGACGCCTCAGGACATACCTCCACCGGACCTACACTTCCGCCCGCCAGCGCTGTATTCCAGGAAACTGGCATCCTCGCTTTCGACGGCACGCGGTCGGCCAATCACAGAGCACATGGGAAAGCTATAACCAATCAGGAGGTCCAGTGGTGCAGTGAGGGTGGGGCAAATATGGTGCATCAGATGGCTGAGTCCCTACAGAAACAGTTGCCATAGGAGAACAAGTTCCGGGTAAACGTGGATGGAAAACAAGATTTGTTTTGTTTGTGGTCCCCAACCGAAAGAATTTGAGAGGCTGCGCATTTGTTCATTTAATTTGAAAACAGCTCAAGTTCCATTTTTAAATGGCTGTGTTTAGAAACAGTGAAATTAGCTGGGCTCGGTGGCACAGGCCTAATTCTAGCTACTGTGGAGGCTGTGGCAGGATCTAGTTTGAGGCCAAGTTCAGCAATTTAACAAGGCCCTAAACAAATTAGCGAGATCCTGTCCCCAAATAAAAAAACGAAAAGGGCTGGCGATGTAGTTAAGTGATAAAGCACTCCTGGGTTAAATCCCTAGTAATCTCCCACTCCAACCCAAACCCCTCCAATAAAAAAAGTTTGAGGGCAGCATGGAGAGGTTAAGGCTGGGGATGTAGCTCAGTGGTAGAATACTTGCCTAGCATGGAGCATTCCCTGCATCCAGTCCCTAACGGGGGTGGAGGTAGAGGTAAGGCTAGGAGGGTAGGGAGTAAGGAAATTAAGTTTGTACCTTTAAGTTATGTATTCAGTTTGTTCTGTTAAATTTTAAACTCAAAAGTTTGCAGGTTTCATTTCAGTATTTGTCTTTTAAAAGGCACTAATGAACATGATTTGTTGTGGTGGTTTTGGTTTTTGGTAGTGGGGATTGAACTCAGCCGCATCCACTGAGCCGCATCCCCAGCCCTATTTTGTATTTTATTTAGAGACGGGATCTTGGTTGCTTAGGGCTTTGCCTTGGCTGAGACTGGCTTTGAACTCACAATCCTCTTGCTTTACCCTCCCCAGCCGCTGGGATTACAGGTGTGCACCACAAGGCCCAGTGTAAACATGTTTTTTTCTCCATATTTCACAAATGCCATTTGCACCCAGCCAAGTTGGGTTGCACCATATGTCCTTAAGTGAAACAGAAGATAAAATAATAACACCTCCCTATTGTGAGTACCTGTTTCCTGCCTAACAAACTACAAACTTCAGAGTGTGGCCTTCAAAATCCTCCAAAATCAAGCCCCAGCCAATATTTTCAATCCCATTTTTCATAATTTCCCTTCATCTGCACTTCTCAAGACACTTGGTTCTCTCTAGCCTGAATTATTATCGCTAATGGTTTACCATTCCCAGTAGTTTTTATGCCCCTAGGATATACTGTTTAACTTTGGCTACACACAAGGATACACTTGTGCCTGACTTTTGTTGTCTCAATCCCATTTGTTTATGAATCCAGGTGTTAGTAATAAGCAGTGAAATGTGAAACAATAACATAGCAGAGTCATGGGTTTCTTTGAAATTGCCTTTAATGAATGATAGAGTAACTTGTATAGCAACAGCAGGTGTATCGAGTATGCAGTAACCTGCAAATAAGCAAAAGGAAACAATTAAGAAATACATGGAGAAAAAAAAAGATCAGTGGGGCTAACTTCAGGCAGGGTGTACAGAGGTGTTTGAGTACCTGGTGCAAATATTCACAAGAAACACAGCTCTAAGCTCAAACAAAGATTTATTGACAGAGAATATCTGCCACGCTGCCCTTCTGCAAGGCCCAGCAGCCTGCTGGACAAAACTTGTAACTGTATAGTCAAGTACAATGGAGTAGTTAAAAAATAACCCGTCTGGTCCTGTGATTGTTACTTGGCATATTTGCTGTGGTTTCAGTAGTTAGGGACTCTTTCGGGGTGGGCCTAAAAGGAAGGTCATGCCTGGGTGGGCAGGTGCTGATTTTCACCATGGAGTTATTTTGGCCTAAGAACCTAACAGGGCATTGAAAAATTAGGATTTATAGCCATGGGTTTCTCAATGTATTTCAGAAGGAAAATTTTATTAATGGTGCAGGAACAGTAAGATGAAGTCAGTCTAGTCATTAACCCCAGGACCCACATTAACATAGAACTGACTCATAGATGAACTCCCCCTGAATAGGAATGTTACCATGGCAATTCCAGAGAAGACCCTTGTTGGTCAAATACTTCCCAGATGGATGTGAAGAAGGAATTCCAGGTCTGATTGGTGAAGACTGCAGAAGGTCATGTGTCCCCCCGCCCCAAGGCTGTCATTAAACAGCAATAAATTTGGAGGCAGCAGTTTTCCTCACTCTTTCTCAGCTCAAAGTATTCTTGGTTTGGCTTTACTTTACTTTCACTCATAATAAAATTCTCTTGCTTGATTTTTCCTTTCTGACTTTAAGTTTTCTTTCTTTTGGACAAAGGAACTGAGGTTTGGAGTTTCAGCTCCCCACTCTCCTGGGACAAATATGTGGTATTCATAACAACAGAAAAGGAGGCGGGTACAAATAGGCTAAAAAATCCAGAAAGAAAGCCACTGATGGAAGCTAACTTCCATATCTTAAGAACTCTACATTTTAGTTACCTTACACAATTATCATGTAACTGTCATGTATTTGTAAATGGAGAAGCTGACTTTTTGCAGGGAATTAAATATTTAAATAACCTCTTTTTTTGCCTCAGTTTAATTCCCTCCCCCTTTTATGAAAATGCATACTTCAAACTCACAGTTCTCTCAGGATCTTTTTGCATTTTGTATATAGCATTAAATAAAGTTTGACAAAAGATATTTGCAAGGAGCTGGGGTTATGGCGCAGTGGTAGCGTGCTCGCCTAGCACGCGGGAGGCACTGGGTTCTATCCTCAGCACCACATAAAAAATAAAATAAAGATATCTTGTCCACCGACAACTAAAAAATAAATATTAAAAAAAAAAGATATTTGCAAGATAAACATCTATTTAACCTTAAAAGCCTGAATGGAAATGCTTAAAAAATGTAAAGAGAAAAGTAATTTTTTAAAAATCCTAAACAATTTGACTCATTTGGTAAGACTTTCAAATCATTCCCTCTTTTTTTTTTTTTGTATTGAGGATTGAACCCTGGGGTGCTTAAGCACTGAACTACATCCCCATCACATTTCATTTTTTATTTTAGACAGGGTCTCACTAAGTTGTTTAGGGCCTCATCAAGTTGCTGAAGCTGGTTTTGAATTTGGGATCCTCCTGCCTCACTTGGCCTCCTGAGCATTGGGATTACAAGCATGTACCACCAGGCCTGGCCATTCATTCATTTAATCATTAAATATGTGCTGAGTTTCTATTGTATTTATCCTCTGTTCTTGGTGCTAGGGACCAAAAAGGGATGAATTTCTAGACCAGAAATTGTAATTTATTAATCTCTGAACCAAATGTGACCTATTTGGGTTGGGGATTTAGCTCAGTGGCAGAGCGCTTGCCTAGCACGCGCAAGGTCCTGGGTTCGGTCCTCAGCCCTGGGGAAAAAAAAAAGGCAAATGTGACCTATTTGACATTTTTATTTGCCTTACATAATGTTTCCAACACTTAAAATTGGGAAATTTCAGCTCTCCACCCCCAAATATGTTATGTCCAGCTTCGCCTGAAAAACTAGAAAATTTGGCAACATGGTTTATTCCTATATGGTTAACAATTGACTAGATATAAGCAGTAAACGAAAACTTTATTCAAGGACCCTATCTCCATCTTGCCCCAGTCCTTGTCATTCTTTACTGTTCTTTAAGAGAGAGCTTTATTCATACATTTACCCTATGTTACCCACTGACTCAGCTTCACCAGCCACCATTTGAGTTATTACCTCCTGTTTTATACTTCTCTGTTTGTATAGACAGTAGTCCCCCTTTGTCAAGACCCCCAGTAGATGCCTGAAAACTCAAATACTGCCAAACAAAGTATACAAGTACAGCGATGCCTTGGCAGTTGATCTGGCAACAGACAGCTATTATATTACTAACAGGAAGGTAGCCTGTACAGTGTGGATACCCAGAACAACAGGATGATTCATGCCTCCATTGGGATGCAGTAGGATGGTGAGAGACATTATCACACTACCCAGAAAAGTGCACAATTTTAAACTAATGAATTGTTTTTTCTGGAATTTTCCATTTGATATTTTCAAGCCATGGTTGACCATAGGTAACTGAAATTGCTGAAAGCAATACCACAGATAAGGAGAGACTACTATATCTGGTTTTAAGAATATGGTTAAAAGCCGGGCGCGGTGGCTCAAGCCTGTAATCCCAGCACTTAGGGAGGCTGAGACAGGAGAATCGCGAGTTCAATGCCAGCCTCAGCAATGGCGAGGCGCTAAGCAACTCAGTGAGACCCTGTCTCTACATAAAACACAAAATAGGGCTGGGGATGTGGCTCAGTGGTCGAGTGCCCCTGAGTTCAATCCCCAGCACCAAAAAAAAAAAAAGAATATGGTTAAATATCATCCAAAGTCTAAAAACATTTTAACTCCTAGAAATTTACTCTATTTCCTTAGGCATTATTGAGCATCCTTCTACCATTTTTTCATACTTCATTTATTATGTGCATAATTTTATAAAATTAATGGTAGGAGGAGTAATTACCTCCTCTAATAGACTGTGAGTGCTTTAAGAACAAGAACTTGTTTTTGCTTTTGTTTTTCAGTGTTTGCATCTGGATACGTTCAATTATTGCCAAGATTCCTTTGGGTCAGATGTGCTACAAATCCTCAATATTCACTCAACAAATATTTTGTAGTTAATACTATGTGCTAGACAGAGGAAAAACAGTGTCATAGGACACCAGCCAAAAGTGCCTTGATGAGCCAGTCTGTCTCCACAAGCCTAAGAAGGAATTGCTGCTAGAGATGGAAGACTGGCCTTCCTCACACTAACCTTTCAAAGCAGCACTCCAAGGCAATAAAGGAAACAAAGCTTTATAACTTGTAATGGACTTTAGTGTATGTTTGCCTGCCTACCATGTTCTACCGTCCTCCTTGCAAATGTGTTGTCTTTAATTTGTGTAGTTCCAGAACATTCCCCTCTGGATATAAGGATCAACACGTGGCCCTACCAGAGCTGATCAGATATTTCTCTGGGATTGCTCTACAGACTCTGGAGAAAGAAGCACTCTCAGCAGGGCGCGATGGCTCAAGCCTGTAATCCTAGCATTTAGGGAGGCTGAGACGGGAGAATCGCGCGTTCAAAGCCAGCCTCAGCAATGGCGAGGCGCTAAGCAACTCAGTGAGACCCTGTCTCTACGTAAAACACAAAATAGGGCTAGGGATGTGGCTCCGTGGTCGAGTGCCCCTGAGTTCAATCCTCGGTACCAAAAAAAAAGAAGCACTCTCTTTCTTCTGAGATCACTAAGCGTGGATGTAGATGCCATATTCTTTGCTGCCTGGAAAAGACGTACCAGAGAGAGAACAAGACCAATCCACAGAGAAACAAAAGCAAGCACACTCAGAAAAAATGTGATTTAAATAGTTTTGTTGTAGCTTACATCTCCAGCCCTTTTTCAATATTTTATTTCAAGATAGGGTCTTGCAAAGTTGCTTAGAACCTTGCTAAATTGCTGAGGCTGGCCTTGAACTTGCAATCCTCCCACCTCAGCCTCCAAAATCACTGGATTATAAGTCTACATAGATTCTTTTTTTTTTTTTGTTTTGGTACTGGAGATTGAACTCAGGGGCACTCGACCACTGAGCTACATCCCCCGCTCTATTTTGTGTTTTATGTAGAGACAGGGTCTCACTGAGTTGCTTAGCGCTTTGCCATTGCTGAGGCTGGCTTTGAATTTGCGAGATTCTTTTTTAAAAATTTTTTTGTAGTTGTAGACAGCATGCCTTTATTTTTTTTAACGTGATGCTGAGGATTGAACCCAGTGCCCCACACATTCTAGGCAAGCGCTCTGCCACTGAGCTTCAGCCCTAGCCCCATAGGTTCTTTTTGTTTTAATGAATTTAACCTTTATTTTATTTATTTGTTTGTTTATTTTTATGTGGTGCTGAGGATTGAACCCAGGGCCTCACCCATGCTAGGCAAGTGCTCTACCACTGAGCCCCAGCCCCAGCCCTACAGATTTTTGATGGATGAAATAGCAGAGAGCCCATCTAGGAATCAGAACTCTTAGGTTCTAGTCTTGACCTCTATGTTTCAGGGAGCCACCTAATCTTCTCTCTTTTTTTTTAATATATTTTTTTTAGTCGTAAATGGATACAATGTCTTTATTTTATTGCTTTGTATGTGGTGCTGAGGATCGAACCCAGGGCCTCACACATGAGAGGCAAGCGCTCTACTGCTGAGCTACAGTCCCAGCCCCCCACCTAGTCTTCTCTGGAATGTGGGTTAGAACATTAACAATGAAAGCTTTGGACTAAATGATATGTTAAGTCCTCTGCAGTGCTAAAATTCTGTAACTTGTTACTCAATTTTTTTTTTTTTTTTAGTTGTAGATGAGCACAATATCTTTATTTATTTTTATGTGGTGCTGAGGATCGAACCCAGTGCCTCACACATGCGAGGCAAGCGCTCTGCCACTGAGCCACAATCCCAGCCCCGTTACTCAATTTTTATTTAAACTTTTTATTATGAAAAAATACATGTAGCAGCCGGGTACGGTGGTGCACGCCTGTAATCCCAGCACTTTGGGAGGCTGAGATGGGAGAATCAGTAGTTCAAAGCCAGCCTCAGCAACGGCGAGGCGCTAAGCAACTCAGTGAGACCCTGTCTCTACATAAAACACAAAACAGGGCTGGGGATGTGGCTCAGTGGCCGAGTGCCCCGAGTACAATCTCCAGTACCAAAAAAGAAAAGAAAAGAAAAGAAAAATACATGTAGCATTAAAATTACCATTTTAACCACTTGAAGTGTACAATTCAGCCTCACTTAATACCTTCACATAATGTACAACTTTCACTACTACTTAGTACTGAAACATTTTTATCACCCCAAATAAAAACCATACACATTAGAAATAACTCCCCATACTCCTCACTTTCCAGTCCCTGGCCACGTTGAACCATTTTTTGTCTCTATGGATTTGCCTATTTGAGATATTTAGTATAAATGGAATCCTACAACATGTGGCCTTTGGAGTCTGATTCTTTAAATGTGTATGTGAGGGACAGGCACTGGGGACTGAACCCAAGAGTACTCTACCACTGAGCTATATCCCCAACCCCCCTTTTTTAAAAAATATTTTTTTAGTTGTTGATGGACCTTTATTTTATTCATTTATTTATATGCAGTGCTGAGAATTGAACCCAGTGTCTCACACATGCTAGGCAGGCACTCTACCACTGAGCCACAACCCCAGGTCCATGGCTCTTTTTAGTTTTATTTTGAAATAGCGTCTTACCTAGGTTGGCCTCAAACTTGCTATCCTCCTGCATCAGCCAAGAAGCTGGGATTACAGGAGTATACCACCACACCCTCATTCCTTTTAATGGCTGAATAGTATTCTATTGTGAGGATAAACCACACTCTGTTTATTCACTGGTTAACTGATAGAAATTTGTAAATTATGATGCTATGAACCTGCTTCTACAAATTTCAGAAATATTTAATCTTCTCAAAGAGCCACAAAAGAAACTAGCGTTTAACAAAATATTTGAACAGCTGAATTTCAGCAAGCTTGGGGCAGAACTTTTGAATACCCCTTAGGCCACCCTTCCCTTGGCACATATTAGACAATCAGTACCTGTTGGTTGAATGTTTAATCTACTCTCTGTCTCTATATATTTACCTATTCTGGACATTTCGTACAGGTCTATTCATACAATGCATGATCTTCTGTGTCTAGCTTCTTTCATTTAGCATGTTTCTGAGGTTCACTCATGTTGCAGCATGGATAGTTTTTTCATTCCTGTTTGTTCCTGAGTAATATTCCATTGTATGAATAGACTACTTTTTGTTTACCCATTCATCTGTTAATGGGCACATGGAGTTTTAAAAATAATTTTAGTTGTAGATGGATACAATACCTTTATTTGTTTATTCATTTATTTTTATGTGGTACTAAGGATTGAACCCAGTGCCTCACAAGTGCTTGGCAAGTGTCTGCCACTGAGCCACATCCCCCACCCCACATGGGTTCTTTCTACCTTTTCACTATTGTGAATAAAGCTGTTTTGAGCATCCATGTATACTTTTCTGGTTGAACATACTTCTTCCTTTTGGTTGTTTTGATTTTGTTTTTTGCTGTTGTTATTTCTGTTTCTTGGTGGTGCTGGGGATTGAGCATACAGCCTTGTGCTACCAGGCAAGCTATCTACCACTGAGCTACCTAAGCCCCCGAACACATGTTTTCACTTCTCTTGGTTGTATACCTAGAAGTGGAATTTATGGGTCTTATTGTAATTCCAAACTAGTTGTACCATTTCACATACCCATCAGCAATGAATGAGGTGGACTCTGCATTTTAATGAGAACCAGGAACCTAGCTCGCTATTTCATTATGCATCATATTCGGAAATGTCCTGATTAAAAAATAAAAATTATCTGAGATTTATAATGGATGCTTATAGTTATGATTTTCTGCATCTCTGAACACTGTATATCCTGGTGAGAACTGTGGCAAGCACAGCTCATCTTCCCTGTTGCTCACCAGGAGTTAAATGCTGACCTAACACATGCAGCCCCCATCACAGATGGTAAAGGAGGCAGCATCACAGAACAGCATGCGGTAGCTGCTGCTAGTCAGATCTAAAACTTCTGAGAGTGACAGATTCTACCCATGGTGGCTGTGTAATTTTAAGACATCATGTAAGAGGAAATGGGTGAGGGCTCTTGATTCCTCCAAACAAGGGGAATATAAGGAAATCAGTGCTCCTGCGCGCATACATAAGCAAGCGCTGCCTTTTGATAATCCAAAGAATCCAGCTGAGAAGGAAGAAAATAACTCCTATTGAACACAATGAGCCCTGATTTTGAGAGAGTCATGCGGAATCTAGTGGCTCAATCAATACAGAACATTCTGGGTAATTAACTGAACTGCTAGGGAAACTCCATCACTAGCCTGGCAAGTATTACTAAGTATTTCCAGATCTAAAGTAACATTCCAGCTTCTCAAACTCAACGGACCCCAACAGAAGGGAACTCTCCTCATTGTCTTTGGACTTCTTATTTTATCCATAGTGGACATCACCATCTGGAAGGATCAAAGCGCAAATCAATTAGCTGGAGCTGAGTTTACATTTCTACCGTCAAATTTTGACCCTTGCCTAGTTGAACCCACTTGCTGTATCTCTTCAGTATCATCAGTGAAAGATAATTCATAGCCGGGTGCAGTGGCGCACGCCTGTCATCCTAGCACTTTGGGAGACTGAGACAGGAAGATTGCGAGTTCAAAGCCAGCCTCAGCAACAGTGAGGCATTAAGCAACTCAGTGAGACCCTGTCTCTACATAAAACACAAAATAGGGCTGGGGATGTGGCTCAGTGGTTGAGTACTCCTGAGTTCAATCCTTGGTACAAAAAAAAAAAACATAATTCATAATTTTTACGAGTACATGAGTGCATTTTACATGCACCTTTCTCTTTTCTTCATGGGTACCCTGACTTATTCTTAATGTTAGAGTAACTGGCAATGTCCAGTAGACGTAAAAACATTATTTGCTTGTTCCTTTTGCTTATTTATGGGATGTTAATTCCTGGATTTGTAAAAATTACAGACATTTCATTTTGAAAGAATTTCTGGGCCTGTGAAGTCTAGTAAATGTCTAGTGCCAAATAGTGGCAACATATCAGTTCTCCACTCCCACAATAGTGTTGTGTAAAAACCGTGACAAACTTTAGGGGTGTAACAATGGGCTTGCTTGCTCACAATGTCTGGAGTGGCTGGGTCACAGATCTGGGTGCTGGCTGACCAGACAATCTAAAATGGATGTGATTAGGATGACTGGGGTGGCTCTCCTCTTCCAGGCAGCTGCCTCAGGGAGTGTTCCTGTGAAGGCAGCTCACTCTGAGTCCTCAGCTCGGTGGTGCCACACAACAATACATCTGCCACATTCTGCAGGCTAAAACATAAGCTAGCCCAGATTCAAGGGCTGGGAAAACAGACACTCTCCTCAGCCAGAGGAACTGTAAGTCACATGGCAAAAAGCCTAAATACAGGGAAAGATGGAGAATTGGCAAAAAAGCACAACATACTCAAGTCCCTTTCTGTATTTTTTTCTTTTCCTTTAGCAGTGCTAGGAATGGAACCCAGGTCCTCCAGCACACTGAGCAAGTACTCTACCACCGAGCTACATTCCAAGCCCATGCTCATTGCTGGGGTCTAAGTCCCAAAGAATGGGACTTTCTTTTTTTCTCTTATTTTTAATTTTGAGGCAGGGTCTCACTAAGTTGCTCAGGGCCTTACTGAGTTGCTGAGGCTGGCCTCTAACTTGCTGGGCTCCTGCCTGAGCCTCTGGAGTCATCCTGCAGCCAGTCCTTTCTTAAACCTCAGCTGGTTTAGGCAAAGCAAAGGTTTAGGTTGAGCCAAGAGAAAAAGATGAGACTAGTTTTTAATCACAAAAACATTTACATAAATGTGAAGATTTATGGGATAAATTTCATCACTTTAGACTTAGTATCTTAATTCCTTTTTGATTCTTTCCCCCAAATATATTATTCACTTCCAGTTGGGGTCAGCTGTGAATAAAATTTCCTAATACTAGAAATCAAAGTCAGAATTTAACTTTGGAAAGTCTTAGTGATAAATCAGAACAAATTGGAAACATGTCCATAGCCCTTTATGCATAGTCTCTTAAAAACACCCTTATAAGCTCAGCATATAATATGATCTAATGATCTAATGCCTAACCTGATTTTGAGGGAATGATTAACAAGTTCTTGTCAAGTCCAATTTATTAGACTATTCAAAGTGGTTTCATGTTTCCAAAGCAAAGCATTTGGAGCTCCTGCTTCTCATAAGGTTCTGGAACTTCTGAGCCTTATTCATTCAATCTTAAAAGCTGAATGCTTCTTGCTGGGCACGGAGCACACATCTGTAATTCCTGTGACTTGGGAGCCTGAGGCAGGGGGATCACAAGTTCAAGGCCAGCCTCAGCAACTTAGTGAGGTCCTAAGCAACTTAGCGAGACCCTATCTCAAAATAAAAAATAAAAAGAGCTGGGGATGTAGCTCAGTGGTTAAGCGTCCCTGGGTTCAATCCCCAGTACCAAAAGAAAGAAGAAAACACTACTGAATGATTCATTCACTCCTTATATTCATGCTTCTAATGGTCTTGAACCACAGAAGCAATTAAGTTGCCAGAGAAAATTTCAAATAGTCTACTCATTTTAAGTTTTTTTTTTTTTTAATTTTTTTTGGTAATTTTTTTTAGTTGTTGATGGATCTTTATCTTATTCATTTATTGTTTGTATGTGGTGCTGAGGATCGAACCCAGTGCTTCACGCGTGCTAGGCAAGCGCTCTACCATTGAGCTACAGCTACAGCCCCTCATTTTAAGTTCTTTGAGAGGTATTTTATTCATTATGTGTAGAGCACAAAGGAATAAAAGAATGGACTTCCTAGGGCTGGGACTGTAGATCAGTGGCAGAGTGCTTGCCAAGCCTATGTGAGGCTTGGGTTTGATCAAACTGGGTTTGATCATTAGCACCACATAAAAATAAAAAAATAAAATAAAGGCATTCTGTCCATCTACAACTACAAAACAAGTAAAAGAAAAAGAATGGACTCCTCCTTCCTTTTTGCTATGGATCAAATCTAGGGCTTCATGCATGCTATGTAAGTTCTCCACCCGAGATAAATCTCTAGCCCCAAGAATGGACATTTCAAAAAATTTGTTCCAATGTAGAATGCATTTTGACACATTGTACACAAATGGAACACAACTGATTCCTCTGGCTGTACATGGTACAGAGTCACACCCGTAGTGGAGTCATACATGTATATAGGGTAATAATGTCTGTCTCATTCCACTTTCCTTCCCACTCCTACATCCCCCCCTCCCCTTCCTTTACTCCCCTCTGCCCAATCCAAAGTTCCTTTATTCTTCCCTACCCGCCCCCCCATTATGGATCAGCATCTGCTTATCAGAAAACATTCAGCCTTTGGTTTTTTTGGGTTTGGCTTATTTCGTTTAGCATAATATTCTCTAGCCCCATTAACTTACGGACAAATGCCATAATTTAATTCTTCTTTAAGGCTGAGTAATATTCAATTGTGTATATGTACCACATTTTCTTTATCCATTCATCTGTTGAAGGGCATCTAGGTTGGTTCCACAGTTTAGCTATTGTGAATTGAGCTGCTATAAACATTGATGCACCTGTAGCATGCTGATTTTTAAGTCCTTTGGGTAAAAAATGAGGAGTGGGTTAGCTGGGTCAAATGGTGGTTTCATTCTAAGTTTTCTGAGGAATCTCCATACTGCTTTTCAGAGTGGTTGCAATAATTTGGAGTCCCACCAGCAACGTATGAGTGTGCCTTTTTCCCCACATCCTTGCCAAGGTGTGCTGTTGCTCGTATTCTTAATAATTGCCAAAGAATGAACATTTTTTAAAAAGAAAGTTAGTCTCCGGAGAAGGAACTTATTAACCTAGAGAAAAAAATGAGATTAATTTGTTCAGAGAGTGCATTGAAGGTGGACTCATGGGTTACAACTGTAGCTCAGTGGCAGAGCGCTTACCTAGGATGTGTGAGACATTGAGTTCAAATCTTAGCACCACATAAAAATAAATAAAATGAAATCATTGTGTCCATCTATAACTACAAATTTTTTTTTTTTTTTAAAGATGGACTTGTAGGGGGCTGGGATTGTAGCTCAGCGGTAGAATGCTTGCCTTGCATGTGTGAGGCCCTGGGTTCGACCCTCAGCACCATATACAAGGCAATAAAATAAAGACATTGTGTCCATCTACAACTAAAAAAATATTTAAAAAAAATATGGACTTGTATTTATGAAATCTTTCTAGCCTAGCTTTCCACTATCCACATGCCTGAAGAATAATCACCCTGGGAACAGACATTCAGGGAAGCTATTCTTCAACCCAAATGGTATCTCAGGGGAAAAGATTTACTGATAAATTTTAATCAGCAAAAGAAAATTTTAGAGTTTTAGAGTAAAGGACTAGGAATGTAGTTCAGTGGTAGAGTGTTTCTGGATTCAACGCCCAGTACTGAAAAAAAAAAGTTTTAGAATCATTAAATAAATATGTTTAATAATACTATCTTTTTTTGTTGTTGTTGTTGTTACCGGGGATTGAACTCAGGGCTACTCGACCACTGAGCCACATCCCCAGCCCTATTTTGTGTTTTATGTAGAGACAGGGTCTCACTGAGTTGCTTAGCGCCTCGCCATTGCTGAGGCTGGCTTTGAACTCGCGATTCTCCTGTCTCATCCTCCCAAAGTGCTAGGATTACAGGCGTGCACCACTGCGCTCAGCTTAAAAGGGTTTTTTAAAGTAGTTAACAGCCACATTTTTCAGCAGTATACACTATTTCATTTTACAATAATTATGACTGTATGTGTATATTTGCATACATGTAGTGTTATGTAAATTGATGAGGCTATTCCACATGGACACGATAGGTATTTATCTTAGTTCCTTATTGTATGTACAAGAAAGAGCCATAAGTTCAGTTTCCATTTTTTAATTGGTTTTATCAGGTACATATTAATACTTTTTTTCAATATTTTTTAGATGTTGATGAATCTTTATTTTTTTTATTTTTATTTTTTTAATATTTTTTTTAAAGTATTTATTTTTTAATTGTAGGTGGACACAATAGCTTTATTTTATTTTTATGTGGTGCTGAGGATCGAACCCAGAGCCTCCCACGTGCTAGGCGAGCACGCTACCACTGCGCCATAACCCCAGCCCCTATTTTTTTAATATTTTTTTAGTTGTAGATGGACACGATGTCTTTATTTTACTGCTTTGTATGTGGTGCTGAGGCTCGAACCCTGGGCCTCACACATGCGAGGCAAGCGTTCTCCCGCTGAGCCACAATCCCAGCCCCAATGAATCTTTATTTTATTCATTTATTTATATGCAGTGCTGAGAATTGAACCCAGTGCCTCACACATGTTAGGCAAGTGTTCTACAACTAAGCCACAACTCCAGCCCCTTAAGATCTTTTTATTCTCATCAGATTATGTTGGGCTCATGTAATTTTTTTTTTTTTTTTTGGTACTGGAGATTGAACTCAGGGGCACTCAACCACTGAGCCACATCCCCAGCCCTATTTTGTGTTTTATGTAGAGACAGGGTCTCACTGAGTTGCTTAGCACCTCGCCGTTGCTGAGGCTTGCTTTGAACTCGTGATTCTCCTGTCTCAGTCTCCCTAAGTGCTGGGATTACAGGTTTGCACCACTGCGCCCAGCCGAATCTTTTCTTAAAAAATATTTTTAGATGTTTATGGACCTTTATTTTATTCATTTATTTACATGCGGTGCTGAGAATCGAACCCAGTGCCTCACAAATGCTAGGCAAGCGCTCTACCATTGAGCCACAACTCCAGCCCTGGACAAATCTTTTGATGGTGAATACATTTTCCAGTGCCTAAAGGAGACCACAAATTATGGCTGATGGGAAGCTGTTAAGCAGGTCATCATGATGCAACACATTTTTTTAAAATATTTTTTTAATTGTAGATGGACACAATGTCTTTATTTTATTGCCTTGTATATGGTGCTGAGGATCGAACCCAGGGCCTCACACATGCGAGGCAAGTGCTGTACCGCTGAGCTACAATCCCAGCCCGATGCAGCACATTTTTTGTGGAAGCCTGAAATTATATTTTTTTGGTTGTCTAGGGTGGGATAAGGTTGGACTACTTCAGTGATCTGGTAACTATGATTTTCAAACTTTAAAGTGTAAATGAACAACCTGGGAAGTGTGTTAAAATACAGATTCTGATTTAGTTGGTCTGGGACAGGGTGGGATTGAATGACTAGCAAGTCCTCAGGTGATGTTGAAGATTGCTGGTTTTCTGACCAAACTTGAAGATTAAGTTACCATCACACAAGGCTGAAGAATAGTCTAATTGGTATCCACTATTAAAACCCTAGCACAAGCTGGGTTGTGATCCCAGCAAGCCTGTAATCCCAGCATTTAGGGAGGCTGAGATAGGAGAACCACGAGTTCAAAGCCAGCCTCAGCAACGGCGAGGTGCTAAGCAACTCAGTGAGATCCTGTCTACATAAAAACACAAAATAGGGCTGGGGATGTGGCTCAGTGGTTGAGTGCCCCAGAGTTCAATCTCCAGTACCAAAAACAAAGAAAAAACCCTAGCACAATGAATAAATAAATAAGATCTCAGGGTTCTGTGCTATTAATTTAACAGAGGTGTTTGACTGGGTTTCATATTGAGTTATCTCTTTAACTGATCTAAATCAAATATATTTTTGAAGTGCTAATGAATAGACAAAGCCACATTAGTTATTTTCTCTTTCTTCATCTCTTTTTAAATTGAGGTGAAATTTTCATAACATGAAATTAACCATTTTATTTTTAATGGGGCTGCATCAAACCCAGGGCTTTGCAGGTGCTAAACACAGGCTCTATCAGGTAGCTACATCCCTGGACCAAATTAACCATGTACAAATGAACAATTCAGCCAAATGTGGTGGTGGACACCTATAATCCTAGCTATTCAGGAGGCTAAGGCAGGAGGATCATGAGTCCAAGGCCAGCCTCACCAACTTGGAGAGATCCTATCTCAAAATAAAAAAAATTAAAATTAAAAAGGGTTGGGGATGAAGCTCAGTGGTAGAGCACTGAAGAAAAAGAAAAAAGAGAGAGAGAGAAAGTCATTCAGTGACCTTTAGTGCATTTACAAAGTAGGGCAATACTGACCTCTATCTTATGGATTTACTATTCTGAAAACAGTATCCAGATGAAAATGCTCTGAAACTAGAGGTAATGGTTACACAATACTGTGAAGGTTCTAAATGCCACCAAATTGCACACTCCATATGGTTAAAATGATGAACTATATTATGCTATGTGATTTTACCACAGCAGGAAGATATGAACATGGACACATTCTAACTAAAGCCTCTTTCTGGTGATCTTTTTATTTTTATGTATTTTATTTTTAAATTTTTGGTACCAGGGATTGAACTCAGGGGCACTCGACCACTGGGCCCCATCCCCAGCCTTGTTTTGTGTTTTATGTAGAGACAGGGACTCACTGAGTTGCTTAGCACCTCACTGTTGCTGAGGCTGGCTTTGAACTTGCAATTCTCCTGTCTCAGCCTCCCTAAGTGCTGGGATTACAGGCTTGAGCCACTGCGCCCGGCTTCTGGTGATCTTTTAAGAAATAATTTGAGGGTTATGGCGCAGTGGCAGCATGTTCGCCTAGCATGCATGAGGCACTGGGTTCGATTCTCAGCACTACATAAAAATAAAATAAAGATATTTTGTCCACCTACAACTAAAAAAATAAATAAATATTAAAAAAAAAAAAAGAAATGATTTGAGACCTACATGATGAGGAAACCTCGACTCCTTATTCCCTGAGTCCTACTTGTTTTCAGCCAATGGGGTAACAACCCATTTTGACATGACATTTTATTGTACAGCAAAGAAACCAAAGATCAAGATCTGCTCCTCTAGGTTTGCAGTCTAATTGGAGACACAGAATTGTCACACGAAGCCGGGTGCGGTGGCGCAAGCCTGTAATCCCAGTACTTAGGGAGGCTGAGACAGGAGGATCGCGAGTTCAAAGCCAGCCTCAGCAATGGCGAGGCACTAAGCAACTCAGTGAGACCCTGTCTCTACATAAAACACAAAATAGGGCTGGGGATGTGGCTCAGTGGTCGAGTGCCCCTGAGTTCAATCCCTGGTACCAA
>PVHX01028537.1:6216-18099 GCA_004024805.1 Geosciurus inauris | reverse complement strand
AATCAAATATCCCAGTCTTCAGTAGCCTAATGCATAAAAAATCCTTGGTTTCACAAATGTTGGGTATGTGAGGGCAGGAAGAGAGAGTGAGAGAAAAGAAGAAGAAGAAGAAGGAGGAGGAGGAGGAGGAGGAGGAGAGGAGGAGGAGGAGAGGAGGAGGAGGAGAAAAAGAAAAGATAATGGAAAAAAACTCAAGGTAAATAAAAAGGATTGGCAATAGCAAGGATAATCCAAGATGGCAATAAAGGTGTCCCAAGATGGAGGCATATGCTTTCAGAGATGGGGTGTCTCGGCAGGCTGGGTGGTAGTATTGAATGAAGTGTTTGGAGATGCAGCTCTGTGGCATGCAATGTTGTGCTAGGAGGCTATATCTAGACCCTATCTGGTGTCTCCAGGTGCAGGCTACCACATGAAGGGGACTATGGCTGTGGTTGTAGTGTTTTAAGATGGAGACAAACAGGGGAGCCCCACTCTGGTAGATGGACCAACACAGGAGCAGCAGCCATGGACCTGCACAGGAGCCCAGGGTCCTGTGTGGGAGTGTTGGCTAGGGTTCCTCCGTGGGTGGGCAGCTAGAGGTCCTGCGCATGTGTAGGCACTGGAGCCAGGTATCCTGCATGGGAGCAGGTCCTATGTGGGTGAGCAGTCTGGGTCCTATACAAATGCTGAGGCCTGGAGACCTGCGTGGGCAGGTGGCCAGAATTCCTGCATGGGAGCAGCTGTTGGGGTCCTCTAATAACTCACAGAGAAACAGTATTCCCAGTGCTTTAATCCCAGGTCATGGAAAGACTAGGAATGCAGCATCTATCTAGGCTTTCATCTTGGATCCTCCTCCACAAATTTCAATACTATAACTCTAAGCCATGATAACATACAAAGATATATATATGTGCGTGTGTAATATATATATTATAATTATATATTATATATATATTATATATATATTATATATCATATATAATATATATTATATATATCATATATAATTATATATATTATATATATCATATATCATATATCATATATATGATATATATTATATATATCATAATATATATAATAATATTATATATAATTATAATATTATAATTATATATATAATATATATATAATATATATCATATTATATATAATTATATAATATTATAATATATATTATGATATATATAATATATTATATATATAATTATATATTTATTTATATATAAATATATATATAAATATATATAATTATATATATTATATTATAATATATATATTACACACGCACATATATATATACACATACACACACACATACCTACCGGCTAAACTGAACCCCATCTTCTAAGAAGTGGCTCTGGTCTTTGCAAGTTTTTAAGCTCAAGTCTGCCTTCTCAGTGGCAAATGACCAGAGTGAGTCCATCATCCTGTGAGCTCTTCTTCTGGGCTCACCTTCCTCTTTCATTCCTTCCTCTTTCCATGTTTTTATGGCTTGGTTTAAAAGCCATTTAATGTATTTTCTTTTAAGTGCCTGGAGGGCAATGATCATGTACTGAAAAGATTTTTGTCTTGGACTGTTTTTCTGAACTCAGAACACATTGAATTTGATGAATAAATAAATTACATCAAAGCTTCTTTTCCAAATTCTGTTGACATAATGATCATCTTCTGTTTATCCAATAAATTCTCTTTTTTTCTTTTTGTTTATTTTTACTTCTCTACATTTTTGGCTATTCAATGGGAAGTTATCTAAAATTTTTCCATCATTGTACCCATTAAGGGAGGGCATAATCAGCCCATACAGATACAAGCACATGTATTTGGTTTAAGGTTTACTCTAACCAGCCAGAATAATGCATTCTCCTATGTACACTGGACATAGGAAGCAGGCACTGGTAGGTGGAATTGTTTGGGAAACATTTTTGTGTGTGTGTTACTTGTTTATAAGCTGTCTGTGTCCTCTGGTTTGAGATATTAACAGTTCTTGTTATAGCACAAAAACTTATATTCAAATATAATATCAAAATACTCTAAACAAAATCCAATTAAACAATTTATGCATAAGGATATTTGTTTGAATTTCATATGCCATTGCTGGCTTCTCTTGGTGTGAGAAAATTGAGAAATGTCTGTATGTCAAAACAAAACAAAACTATTTGGATCCATTCCCTCCTTTCCTTAGCCATGTTCAATGCATCCTCTACAGAAGTCCTTGTTATGAGTCCATTATTGGCTCCATGACTTTTGTCCATAGTTCAAATCAGTGTCTGAGTTGTAAAGCAAGGCACTTCTGCTTTTATAGAAACTTTGGGCTTTTGCAATTTATGGGTGGCAACAGGGCACCGTCTGAGAACATAACTTTCATAAACAGTACTGCTTACAAGCAGTAGAAGTTTGGAGGGTTTAATTTCTGGGAACTTTGTTTTCTAACCTGTAATATGAGGATTGTAATGCTTAATAATGGAGGATTTGTGAGAATTAAGACTTTATGTAACTGATAAGTATAAAAAATGGTAGCTATAATTCATTTTCCCTTCCCCAGTCCCTTCTACTCTGTCCTTATGAAGTGAAAGTCTACAGAATATGGCCACCCCTCCCCCAAAGGATGTGGAATCTGAAGAATCCAGTATTTTCATCTGGCTCTTTATCCCATTTATAATTTCTCTTCATGGAGCTACTTCAAATATACTTAGATTTTCTTTCATCCATTTATTTAATGAACAAATATCTGCTACTTATTTGAGTCAATTATAGAATGAATAAATGAAAGCTATTCTATAAGTTGAGCTTAAATTTAACAACATAGGCTTTATTTAATGAGCTGAAATGTAATTTATTTTATGTTCAGAGTGATGACATCAGAATAAATTATATCCTCTTATTGGGCAAACTTAAAATGCAGAAAGATTTGCTGATTACAAGGTAAAAAAAATAAGGAAAGCCTGTGTGGCCTAAATTAACCAGAAGATAACCACAAGCCAGCATTATAGAGTCATTGAAAAGGAAGTAAAAATCTTATTAAGAGATGAACTGTAGAACATACATAAAGTTTAAGATATATATAAAAAAATACTAGTATTCATTCATTCAAGGATCAGTTGTAGGCACTGATCACCTTCAAAATAGGTGAGAAACATATATAATTAGTAAATCTAGTATTGTGTCTAGCTTAAGTGTGATTCCAAAGAGAAAACAGGAACCAAAAGCCTTAAAAATGATAGAAGGAAGGTCTGGGATTGTGGCTCAGTAGTAGAGCGCTTGCCTCACATGCGTGAGGAACTGGGTTCGATCCTCAGCGCCACATAAAAATAAATAAAGATATGTCCATCTACAACAACAACAAAAAATTAAAAAAAAAATGACAGAAGGAAATAAAAGTTAACCTCAAAAGAGAATGCTAAGGAATAAATTATAACTGACTTTAAAATATAAAAGATTGCAGTGAAAAGAGCAATGGAAGTTTTTTGATTACCATTGCCAGGAAAGGAAATAAAATTGGCCTAAAGAGAGAGATTTTTGATGAACCAAAGGAAAACTTTTTGGAGAAACACTGAAGCACAAGGAGTTCCAAGGAAAGTTCCATATCTCCTGTCCAGGAAGGCTCTGAGGAGACAACAAATGGCTCAATCACTGTCAGAAAGATTTTTATGTTCTTCCACAATGCAAATATGAGACTTATAATTATAAGGCTAAAAGAAATCTTCAAAGATTTTTTCTATATTATCCCTCCCAGATTGTTCAAACCTTTGCTAAAAACAGCCATTCACTTTTATTTTTAAATTTTTAGAGCAATGGTTTACTCTCAGTCTATCCATATATATCATACTGTCTTCTCTTCCAACTACAATATTTCTTGATGCACATTCTAAATTACTAACCAAAAGAATACAACTGATCTAAATACTTCTGGGTTTCCATAGGTTAATGAAAGACTGGTGCTAAAAATCAACTTACAGATTTCTTTTCAACTCTGGCTGAGTCCAGTCATTTCCCAAATCCATTGCACAAATGAGAAGGATCATCTGCTTTCCTTTTAGTCACTCTTGGAAACAATTTTATACTGGAAAAATACATCCCTTCAATGAATTAAAGTCCCTTCTAATATCTTTTATTGGAAAAGGACTTGTATAATTAAAGGTCAAATTTTTTATGTGTGAAAGGCATGGGTCAGGAGAGATAAATGGTCCATAATTAAAAGTAAGGACAAGCCTTCTAGTGAGTTACAGATACAGCTGGATCTTCTTCTGTAGCCTCCAACAACCATATAATTCATCATCTGAACTGGAATGCTTCTGAGAGTGAAAAGCTGAGGAGCTATTAATAATCATCACAGGACAATTGTCATGAACTGAAACCATCACAGACAAACTGGGATGTGCAGTCCCCCATCAAAGCTCAGATTCCATACAGATGATAGCACAGCTCTTTAAAATATGAGCTTTCTTGTTGCAGGAGTTACAGACATATAGGATGACTACTTTGCAAAGGTGTGATTACAAAAGCAGGAACAATACTGATGGTCTAGTTAAATTTATCCTTACACCTACTGCAAAAGAAAATGCTGATCAGCCAGGACATTTCTCTTACATTTTTTCTTATGCTCATGGTAGAATAGTTTAAAGAAGCAGTTTGGAAAGAAGCATGGTAATTGGACTGTCAAGATTCATGAATTAGAACTTTCTAAACTCATCTCCCGCCAGAAGATTATGATTCTGAGCCTAATACAAACAGGAAATGTTGGATTCCTCTCTGTACATCCCAATATTCTGTGCTGTATGCCAGAGAGCTCTGAATCAGAAGTTAGCCCTCACGAAATCAGATAACATGCTTCCATTGCTTATTGGGAAGTAAATCTTCTTAGTGACTGTCATGAGATCCTTAATAATAATTATTCTTCCAAATCAGCATAATTTTATTTTCAATACATATTATCCTTCTAAGAGACAGACTTATTTTAAATATCAAATGCTCTTCTATCTTAAGAAAAGGGAATAGTTTTTCAATTGGCTCTCTCATTTTTCTATTCCCCTTTAACACCTTCCTATCCTTTGCATTTCTCTGGTTACCATGCCAGGTTAAATATCTAAGCATCACTTCACAGGTATAATTTCCTCATCTGTAAAATAAAAGTTTTAGACTAGATAATGTTTAAGGGTCTGTCTAGCTCTAAATTTCTACAATGTGATTTCACTGGAACTATTGCAACTGCTTCCACAAAACCTTCCAGCTTTTATTACCTCCCTACTTTGATTCACCAACATATGGTGCAACAACACATTGGTTTTTTTCCTTCTATTATTTTTTTTTTGGTACCAGGGATTGACCTCAGGGGCACTCGACCACAGAGCCACATCCTCAGCCCTATTTTGTGTTTTATGTAGAGACAGGGTCTCACTGAGTTGCTTAGCGCCTTGCCATTGCTGAGGCTGGCTTTGAATCTATTATTTTTTAATCAGTGCACTAAACTTACATGTAAAACTGAGATTTATTGTGATATAATCATATGCATGCACACATAGCATCATTTGGTCAATTTCATTCCACAGTTCTTCCCCTTTCCCTCCCATTTCTGCCACCCCCTTCCTCTACTCCACTGTTTCTCCTTCTATTTTCATGACATCTTCCTTTTTATTCCTTATTTCTCTTTTGTTTCCATATATGAGAGAAAAAATTTGTCCCTTGATTTTTAAACGCTGTTTTCATTTCTAAGTACTCTGCTCTGGAAACCAGAGGGTCTCTGTATTGTTGACCGGAGCCAATCTACATTTTCTCTTTTTGTTTGTTCTTGGGGGGGGGGGGGGCATGTGTTTTGGTTTTTGTTCTTTCTATTTGGGGAACAGGGTCTCAATGTGTTGCCCAGGCTTGTCTCAAACTCATGGATTCCAGCAATTCTCCTGTCTAAGCCCCAGAGGAGCAGGGACTGCAGGTATAGGCCACTATGTCTGGCTCTAATTTACATTTCTCATTGTGAGATAGGAAACCTCTGAAGACTAGTTCTCCTAGCTCCTCTTTGACTATTATCACAATCTCTCATAAGTCAAGAAGTCTTATAAGTACGGCCTCTTAGGACGCTTGGAATGGAACCACCATTTGACCCAGCTATCCCACTCCTCGGTCTATACCCAGAAGACCTAAAAACAGCATACTACACTGACACAGCCACTTCAATGTTTATAGCAGCTCAATTCACAATAGCTAAACTGTAGAAGCAACCCAGATGCCCTTCAATAGATGAATGGATAAAGAAACTGTGGTATATATACACAATGGAATATTACTCAGCAATAAAAGAGAATAAAATTATGGCATTTGCAGGTAAATGGATGGAGTTGGAGAATATCATGCTAAGTGAAGTAAGCTAATCCCAAAGACCCAAATGTCAAATGTTCTCTCTGATAAGTAGATACTGATCCACAATGTGGGGGAAGACACAGGAAGAATGGAGGAACTTTGGTCAGAGGGACAGGAGTGGGGAGGGGGCAGGGGGACAGTAAAGAATGTGGAATATCATGGACATCATAGCACTAGCTTTATGTGTGACTGCATGTATGCTGTGATTCTACATCACATACAACCAGAGAAATGAAAAGTTGTGCTCCATCTGTGTACAATAAATCAAAATGCATGCTGTTATCATGTACACCCAAGTAGAATAAATAAATTTAAAAAAAAATAAATAAAAATAGATTCCTAGTCTAAATAAACAAACAAATAAATAAATAAATTCAATTTTGCTGCAATATTAAAATAAAAAAGAAATCAAGAAGTCAGTGCAACTGGCTCACTCTGATGTTCAAGTTTCAGATTGTTGGTCTTTTTCCAGTTTTGGTACCCTGTCCTTCCTTTACAATGGACAGATATCTATTATATGCTTCAAGATTCAAAAATTTTCTTCTGAATATTCTACCTTACTCTCTTTCTTATGACTATTCATGCATTTAATTGATTTTCTATTATTTTTCATAAAATGAGAGCATTCACTCATTTATCTATTCAATACACCTTGAGGGGGGAGGCATGTACTGTGCTTACAAGGCACTGAGGGAAAAGTCATGAACAACAAAATGGTGCTAGCTCCTGCCCATGCAGAGCTATGACTGATGGAGAAGGCAGAGTCTGAGCATTAAATGAATGCTAAGCAAGAATAACAACATTGGTAGTAATAACAAAACAGGGGTTAAAGCAACTGGAAGATGTGGGGGGGAGGTCTCCCTAAGGAAGTGGCATTTGAGCAAAGATCTGAAAGAAATGAAGGGTGATCATCTGAAAATCTGGCATAATAGTTTTCTAGGAAAGATTACGGGCAAAGGCCCATAAATAAAATGGAGGCTGGAGTGATCGTCAGACTAGTGTGGCAGGAGGCAAAATCCTCCCTGGGCCTACAGGGCCCCTTGTCCACTCAACCTTCATATTCCCTACTGTTTCTCTGCTCCATTATCTCTGATTAGTCTGCTCTGACCTCACAATTCCTCAAACAGGTTAAGCATGCTCCCACCTCAGGGCCTTTGCACTTGATGCTTCTTCAACTTTTTATTAAATGGTTTCATGCTACATCCCTGTATTTGGAATTCTGATCAAATACCACTTTATAACTTTCTTTCTCTTTGCCTAGATATATTTTTATCCATAGATATATGGTTATAAGTGGATTTGCTTAATGCCTAGTTCTCCTTGCTAGTGTCATTCTAGCTGTCTTTTTCATTGGTATATCTACAGAACCCAGAACATTTCCTAGCACATGGATTACATTCAATAAATACCTATTTGGTATACAGTCAATGAAGTGTTATAAAATTCAACAGGTTGTAAAATTCAAGTTACCAATTTGGTAAGTTTTAAACCTCTGGAACAATTTGAGAAGTTGAATGTCCTAAGGATTTTCATGACTACCAAATTATTCAGATGCAGAAATTGTAAATACACTTGAGAGTGTCTGGTATAGAAATTCCAGTGAACATGAAATGGAAAATAAAGAAAAATATAGAGAACAAAGAAGAAAAGTAGACAATTCTTAGGTTGTTCTTGTAGGTGACTGTTGTCAAAAAGAAAGGGGTAATGATATTGCAAAAGGTCAAACCAGCCCCAACAAAAATAAATGAAATACTAGAAACACATTTTTTCAACAGCAGAATGCTTTGGGGCTACAATTGAAGACCTATTTGAAAGGCTTAAAGTTTTTCTTATGGATACAACTTCTTTAGGACTTATTCAGTACATGAAAAAGAAAAAAAAATAAGACTATTCCTCAAGAGAAAAATGTAAGCTTTTATCTTCAGTGGAGTGAAAAGCACTAAAGGCCATTATCACACACTTAGAGCAACCCAGGCAAATCCATAATGGCAATCCAGTTGAAATGCCAGCAGGCTATTGAGAGGGCAGGAATAGGAGAACAGATGAAGAAGTAGAAAAGGACATTTGCAAATCTAAAAATTTAAAAGAAAACAAGTCTATCAAGATACTTACAACAAACACATCCAGTTTCCTGGATTCTGCCAACATAATTTGGAATTCCCAGACACAATTACAGGGCCTGCTGTGGGTTGAATGGTGTCCCTAGCTTCACAGTTCATATGTCGAAGTTCTAACCCTCAATAGGATGGTATTTGGAAGGAGAGCCCTTGGGGGTTCTTAGGCTAAGATGAGGTCATATGGGTGGTGTTTTACTTAGCTTTTCTGCTGCTGTGACAAGAAGACCTGACAAGAACAATTTTAGAGGAGAAGAAATTTATTTGGGGGCTCACGGTCTCAGAGGTCTCAATTCATAGACAGCCAGCTCCATTCCTCGAGGCTGGAGGTCATGCAGAACATCATGGCAGAAGAGTGTGGCAGAGGGAAGCAGCTCACATGATGATGAGAAAGAAGAGAGAATGCACTCACCAGATACAAAATATGTACCCCAAAGACATGTCCCCAGGGAGCCACCTCCTCCAGCCACACCCTACCTGGCTTCAGCTACCACTCAGTTAATCCCATGAGGAGATTAATTCACTGATTGGGTTAAAGACTCTCATAACTCGATCATTTAACCTCTGAATGTTTTTGCACTGTCTCATACATGTACTTTTGGGCAACATCTCACATCCAAACCATAACAGGTGGTGCCTCATAATGGGATTAGTGCATTTATAAGAAGAGATGCTGGGATCTTGCTCCCTCTCTCTACCACATGAGGACACCGTGAGAAGGAAGCCATCTGCAAACCAGGAAGAGAACCCTCATTAGAACCCAGCCATGCTGGTGCCCTTATCTCAGCTTTCCAGCCTCCAGAACTGAGAGAAATAAATTTCTCTTGTTTAAGCCACCCATTCTTAGTTTTGTTTTGGGAGCCCAAGAAGACTAGCATGGGGTCCCAGAAAATGTAAGGAACATTCCAACAAATAGAGGGAATAAAATTATAGTAAATTCTTTTTCTTCCTTGAAAGAAGTATCTAAGTGGGATGAGGTTTGCCTTCCTACACTCACAGATGGGAATCAGTTGGCAAACTTACATAATACATAGTTTTATGGATTCTAGCTTCTAATTGAAATTAAACACATATCTACTTGCCAAAAGAACTTAAGAGGATTTTTCAATTGCAAGCTGGGTTAATCTCTTCTACTTTTGATGAGTCCCAGTTACTGGCAGCAGTCTTTGAAGATAGAAATTTACCAAGAATGCAATATCTACACCTTTCTTGGTATTGTGGTATAATGGAAACAAGAGAAATGATGTGCTTTGCTGATTCTTTCTGACTTAATAGCCATTGTTGAAGTGACTATTCTACTGAGAGCAGGTGTTTTTCCTATGAATCTAATGGTGGCTTAAATTAAGAAGATAGACAATACTTTAATGGATTTTCACGATTGTAACTTAGGTAAAATTGGTTAAACCTCCTGGAAAAGCAGTTTTTCTACAAGTTTCAACTTTGCCTTAATCTCCAGTTATGTTCATTGAGGGCAGCCGAGGAAGATCTGCCCTTTGTAAAGGAAGATAACGAGGGGAAAAGCCAATAGAAATGAGATGGGGGAGTGGGGACAGATGTCCATGGGGATCATCCATTGCAAAGAACAGAAACTCATGTTAGTAAATTCAAGTAAAGGAGGTATTTATTGTAGAGGCATGGGTAACCTGAAAGAATGAAAAATAAATACAGCTGTGCCATCAGTCACTTGCTCTTCTCTCACTCTGAAGCATTATGGTTCTGCTTTTTTCTTGTATATCCCTTCAATTCTCTGGGCAGATCTATTTTCTCATCTAACTCATGGCTGTAAACCCCAATAATGTCAAATCCAGGTCTCTGAAGACTTTATGTCTTTTCAGCACTACAGTTCATTACTGGTTTCTCACTGCCTCAATTTCACACTCCTAAGAGTTTTGGCCCAATATTTATCCAAATAGCTTTGGTAGAAGAATGGCAGCTAGGTAAATAGGTCCATTAAGAAGGATATGTTTGTAACTTACACAGGCACAGGTTGGAAAACATGTCCAAAATCATTCTCTCTCCACCTATGCCTGGGACAAGAAAAAAAGTCATATGTTTTTCAATTTAATGACCCCAAACTCCAGGAGATCCCAGTCCTTCTATGCAAATATGCTGAATGTCTCACCAGCAACTCCATACACTAGATACAAATAGTTTTGGGAGGGAACTGATAGGATTTCTGCATTTAGAGCAAAGCTCAGTTTTGGTTTAGCCAAAGTCCCAGTCACATCTTCCCCCCAAAACACTGAGTGGTTACTTGATTTTTCATTTGCAAATTACATATAGCCATCCAGACAGTTCTGCCTGAAATAAGATATCATTTCCAAAGTAAGATTCATTTGTCTATCACCATAAATGACATTGGGATTTTGTTTTGGTTTTGTTTTTTATCTCTGGTCTCCTCTGTACTCTTGCCTTCTGCACTATCATAAAGCAAATTGAAAATTGAACCCAGGAGCTAGTATTCAAGTTGGGGCCAGGGGACGAAAAGGACAGTCAGCATAAATAATAAATAATTGGTCCCAAAAGGGATATGGGACTTGTTCAAAAGGCAATCAAATGCTAATATTTCCAGAGCCCTTCCCCCTCTTCCTCCAACCTGTTGCCAAGGTGACCTACCTCCAGAGAATTGTGCAGGCATTATAGAAGTTGTCAATTAATGTGTCCTAGGCTGCTCCCTTCCTGGCTGGACCACTCCACCTTTTAGTCCACCTTTTAGTCATGTAGGCAAGATAAGGGGGAGAAGCAGGACATGAGAACAAAGGAAATCTAAAATGCATAAAAGGGGCAGGACACCCTCATTTCTTTGGATCCCAGCTCTAGGGCCCCTTCTCTGCAGAGACGTCTATCTCTGTTTTATTCTTTAAATAAAACTTGCTTTCTACGCTCGCCTCGACATTTCTCTGGTGTTCCATCTTCACATCTAGGGAAATGAAACTCAGCCCTGATTGATTCTTGTCATCATTGGTATCAAAGTGACTATAGCTCATTGCTAACAGATTCCTCATTAGAGTGTCAAGGGGAATTAAATGTCCATTCTGTGAGGAATTTGCAAAGGGTAGAAGATCCCTAAGACCTTGGATTGGCATGTGCTAAATGAATTGAGCCTACCCCAAGCAACAGGCATGTATAGACGTTAACCACCCTGATTAGGCCCTGTTGGTGTCTAGATCACAAGTAAATAGTCATCACCCATCAAGTTCAAGAGAGGTGGAAAGGGGAGAAAGAAGAATGAAAAAAATAGCCGGGCGCGGTGGCTCAAGCCTGTAATCCCAGCACTTAGGGAGGCTGAGACAGGAGAATCGCGAGTTCAAAGCCAGCCTCAGCAATGGCGAGGTGCTAAGCAACTCAGTGAGACCCTGTCTCTACATAAAACACAAAATAGGGCTGGGGATGTGGCTCAGTGGTCGAGTGCCCCTGAGTTCAATCCCCGGTACCA